>JARQOD010011273.1:0-24044 GCA_033576555.1 Oophaga sylvatica
CTGTGGTTGGATTTTCCTTGCTTTTTGCAGTCTTGCCTTGGACTTCTGCCCTCTGTTTTCATTTTGTATTTGCACTTGTTCTCTGTTCCATTGATATTTTTTTTTGCTGGGTAGCTGTGTCACACCAGAGATCTGATATAGGTGGTCGAGATTGTATTTTCTCAGGTCTTTTGTAATCAGAAGTGCTGGTATTTTTATTAGGGTTTTTCTGGGTTGCAGACAGAATTTCTCTCCTGTACTTTACTTTCTAGACAGGTTTGGGCCCCAATATTTGCTCATTCTGTTTTCTGTCTGTGTTCGTGTTTTCCTCTTGTCTAACCGCCATTACATGTTTGGGGGCTTCCTATTTCTTTGGGGGCTTTACTCCGGGGCAGTTAGCTTTCCTCTTTCTATCTTCAGGTGTAGCTAACTCTCCGGCTGTGCCGAGGCGTCTAGGATCACCGTAGGTACGCTCCACGGCTACTTCTAGTTGTGCGGTTAGTTTAGGGATCTGCAACCCATTATGTTCCAGCCTCTCTGGTGTCTTGCTGCTTTGGCGGTATTTTGCTCCTGTCCTCCTCAGCTACCAAATCATAACAGGGGACCATGCATACCAGGATTTGGGGTTGAGGGGACCATGCATACCAGGCTTGGGGGGTGAGGGGACCATGCATTCCAGGATTGGGGAGAAGGGGACCATGCACACCAGGATTGGGGGTGAGGGGACCATGAATAGCAGGATATGGATGAGCAGGTACCATGCATACCAGGATAGGGATGAGTGGGTACCATGCATACCAGGATTGGGGGTGAGGGGACAATGCATACCAGGATGAGGAATGGGGTGCCATGCATACCAGGATTTATTTGGGGGTGAGGGGACCATACATACCAAGATAGGGATGAGGGGTACCATGCATACCAGGATAGGGATGAGGGGTGCCATGCATACCAGGATAGGAGGGGGCAGCACATACCAGGATGGGAGACCATATACCTATAAAAATGCTTGCCACCCAGGCGTAGAACGGGTTCATAGCTAGTTATTATTTATTGCTATAGTGCCATTTTGTTGCGGGAGTGTCAGGTGTGACAGACAGTCGCTCTACAAGCATCTGTTTGATTTTTGCATCTCTGTTATGGAGTGATAGCCTTCTCCCTCTAGGACCCAGCAGTTACTGCCACCTTCTGCTGCTAATTAACACACCTTTGCTGAAGGTTTGAATACTTTCAGCTTCTTCAGCAGGGTGCTAGTGTTAGCTCATATTCCCTCTGTCTTGTTGGAAATACTAGCAATCGGCTAGTGTCTTCTTGGAGCCTCTTGGAGGATTGCTGGCATGATATCTCGGTGGTCTTCTTAAGCTAAGTGTTTCCCTTCGTTTGTCCACCCTCTGTCTTTAGTTGTAGTGGGAACTGACTAGTGCACACCCATCCCCTTCCTATACAGGACCTGTCTCTAGGGTCAAGCAAGGATTAGGTTCCTGCTCGGCGATAGGTGCGGAACCTATTTAGGGACATTTAGGGCAGACAGAGTGTTGTTGTTCTGCCTAGAGGTCTCCACTCCCCCCTTCACTAGTGTTTGAGCTTCCCCCTCCTTCTCCCCGTTGTTGTGCACCTTACTTATCCCTCACACAACGTGACACCGTATTGTTAGGATTATAAATAGTGCTGACTAGTGTTGAGCATTCCGATACCGCAAGTATCGGGTATCGGCCGATATTCGCGTTATCGGAATTCCGATACTTAATTCCGATACTTTTTCCATATCGTATACCGGAATCGGAAGTTCCCATAATTCTTTGAGAGGCAATGTGATTTTAGTCAGCCAATGAGGAATCCTACGAAGTGTGGGCACATCCTGTAATGCTGCGGTCATCTTAACTAATGGCATGGCTGTGATTGGCTGCTGAAATGATGTCAGAATGCACTATAAAAGGCGCCGCCGCCATTTTAGCGTCACTGTGCTGTGAACTCAGTAAGGGACAGAACGCTACTCTGCTAACTCTGAGGGACAGTTAGATATTGCGATTTTGTGTACTACTGTGCTTGAGGCAGGCTAGTTTACCAACCGCTGTGTAAAGCTTCATTTTGCCAGTGTTGTTTTAACAGCTCTGTGCAAGGTGTGTGTGTGACAGTGCAGGTGACGCTGCAGTTTGCTCTGCATCCACCGCTGTTTGTAGGCATCTGCACGTGTCACTTTTTTTTTTTTTATTTTATTTAGTGGAATTGGTGCAGCTCCATTATATTAGAAAAAAATCAAATCTATTAGTGTGACGTGCTTCCATCCGTATACAATACATTGGTTGCAAACACTATAGAACTACACAAAGGAGCTTTTCACAGATAGTGAATAGTTGTGTTTCAGTGTTCACTGCAGTCTGTGAGGTTTTGATTTTTTGAGTGCAGATCACGCTCCAGTTAGTTCTTCAACCACTGCCGGTTGTAGTCTGCTGAGCGTGTGTCACTGCCTCATCCTTCACATTTTTCTCTAATTGGTGCTGCTCCATTTTAGTGGAAAAAAATCTAATCTATTAGTGTGACGCGCTTCCATCCGTATACAATACATTGGTTGCAAACACTATAGAACTACACAAAGGAGCTTTTCACAGATAGTGAATAGTTGTGTTTCAGTGTTCACTGCAGTCTGTGAGGTTTTGATTTTTTGAGTGCAGATCACGCTCCAGTTAGTTCTTCAACCACTGCCGGTTGTAGTCTGCTGAGCGTGTGTCACTGCCTCATCCTTCACATTTTTCTCTAATTGGTGCTGCTCCATTTTAGTGGAAAAAAATCTAATCTATTAGTGTGACGCGCTTCCATCCGTATACAATACATTGGTTGCAAACACTATAGAACTACAACAAGGAGCTTTTCACAGATAGTGAATAGTTGTGTTTCAGTGTTCACTGCAGTCTGTGAGGTTTTGATTTTTTGAGTGCAGATCACGCTCCAGTTAGTTCTTCAACCACTGCCGGTTGTAGTCTGCTGAGCGTGTGTCACTGCCTCATCCTTCACATTTTTCTCTAATTGGTGCTGCTCCATTTTAGTGGAAAAAAATCTAATCTATTAGTGTGACGCGCTTCCATCCGTATACAATACATTGGTTGCAAACACTATAGAACTACACAAAGGAGCTTTTCACAGATAGTGAATAGTTGTGTTTCAGTGTTCACTGTAGTCTGTGAGCTTTTCATTTTGTGAGTGCAGATTACGCTCCAGTTTGTACTTCAACCACTGCCGGTTGTAGTCTGCTGAGCGTGTGTCACTGCCTCATCCTTCACATTTTTCTCTAATTGGTGCTGCTCCATTTTAGTGGAAAAAAAACTAATCTATTAGTGTGACGCGCTTCCATCCGTATACAATACATTGGTTGCAAACACTATAGAACTACACAAAGGAGCTTTTCACAGATAGTGAATAGTTGTGTTTCAGTGTTCACTGTAGTCTGTGAGCTTTTCATTTTGTGAGTGCAGATTACGCTCCAGTTTGTACTTCAACCACTGCCGGTTGTAGTCTGCTGAGCGTGTGTCACTGCCTCATCCTTCACATTTTTCTCAAATTGGTGCTGCTCCATTTTAGTGGAAAAAAATCTAATCTATTAGTGTGACGCGCTTCCATCCGTATACAATACATTGGTTGCAAACACTATAGAACTACACAAAGGAGCTTTTCACAGATAGTGAATAGTTGTGTTTCAGTGTTCACTGTAGTCTGTGAGCTTTTCATTTTGTGAGTGCAGATTACGCTCCAGTTTGTACTTCAACCACTGCCGGTTGTAGTCTGCTGAGCGTGTGTCACTGCCTCATCCTTCACATTTTTCTCTAATTGGTGCTGCTCCATTTTAGTGGAAAAAAAACTAATCTATTAGTGTGACGCGCTTCCATCCGTATACAATACATTGGTTGCAAACACTATAGAACTACACAAAGGAGCTTTTCACAGATAGTGAATAGTTGTGTTTCAGTGTTCACTGTAGTCTGTGAGCTTTTCATTTTGTGAGTGCAGATTACGCTCCAGTTTGTACTTCAACCACTGCCGGTTGTAGTCTGCTGAGCGTGTGTCACTGCCTCATCCTTCACATTTTTCTCTAATTGGTGCTGCTCCATTTTAGTGGAAAAAAATCTAATCTATTAGTGTGACGCGCTTCCATCCGTATACAATACATTGGTTGCAAACACTATAGAACTACACAAAGGGGCCTTTCACAGATACTGAACAGTTGTCTGCAGGGTTCACTGTAGTCTGTGAGGAATAACCACACTTAGGCCTTAACTTTTCTGACTTTCTTTATCAATCTACCAAGATGAAGAAGTCAGTGAGTAAGGCACGTGGTCGTGGTCGAGGCCGTGGATTTGCAGCAGGGAGAGGACGTGGGGATTCTGTGGCTGCTGCCGCACCCAGTGACACAGCATCCACCAGTTTTCCCCGTGAGCGTTCCTTTATGCGCACTTTTGTAGGAGCTCAGCGTACCCCCCTGCTGCGTGAAGAACAAATTGAAGCCGTTGTTGGTTGGATGGCAGCCAATGCATCGACTTCAATACCTTCCACCTCCTCTCAGGACCACAGCACTGTTGAACAACCATCAGTCTCTTCACCGCCTGCCAAATTGCCCAGGCAGTCAGAGAGCTCTGTACAGGAGCCAGCTGAGTCTCTGCTTCTGTTCTCAGAATCTGTTGGCTTGGAAACAGGGGCCCAGCCAAGCAGCATTCTGGAATGTGAAGAAGAGGCAGTATGCAGTGATGCGCAACAGCTGTGTCTCTCTGAATCTGAAGAGGCGGGTGAGCCAGTGCCGATGGTCAGCACACCGCAGAACGCATCTGATGATGATGAGACTCAGTTGCCAGTTTCTGTTGAGCATGGTGCTGGCCAGACCACCCAACAACAGCAGGTGTTGGAAGAGGGTAGTGGTGGAGATGATGAGGTCCAAGACCCAACATGGCGTGAGGAACAGGAAGGTGGTGGGAGCAGCTCTGAGGAAGAGATTGCACCAACGGTCCAAACAGTAGGGAGAGGTAGGCTGCAGACTCGCTTGCCTGTAGCCTCCAGTTTGGCACCCGTTCGGAGCAGTTCTCTTACAACAGCCAAACCGGGCGCTCCCAGGACTTGCTCTGCGTGGTCCTTTTTTGATACAGTTGCAGATGATATTTGCTATGTCAAATGCAAGCTGTGTAATCAAAAAATTAAAAGAGGTAAAAGTGTCAGTAACCTTAATACAACAAATATGTGGAAACATGTGCGGTCAAAGCACTTTGTTGAGTTACAAAGACACACTGGAGATGTAGGCCAACCTACAGCAGCACCTACATCTTCAGCTCCTGTTGGAGCCTCTTCCTCCAGTTCACACACAGCTGGTAAGGCTTCCTCAAAGGATCGCCATGGAAGAACCTCTGTCACTGTTGTCCAGAGACACAGTGTTATTCCACCCACAGGTGCAAGTTCCCTGTCATCCTCACACACCCAGGCCACAAAACAGCCATCGGTAGCACAGGCATGGGATAAAAGACGGCCATACTCGGCAAACCATCCACGAGCACAGGCTCTGAATGCTGTCATTGCAAAACTCCTGTCCCTTGAAATGCTGTCATTCAGGCTGGTGGAGACTGACAGTTTCCGTGAATTAATGGCATTGGCAGTCCCACAATACAATGTGCCCAGCCGATTTTATTTCAGCAGGCAAGCCGTCCCTGGTCTGCAAAAGCATGTTGAGGCAAAAATTAAACATGCGCTACTAAACGCCGTCAGTAGCAAGGTCCACCTGACCACCGATGCGTGGACCAGTACCCATGGCCAGGGACGATACCTTTCACTCACTGCCCATTGGGTGAATGTTGTGGAGCCGGGTACAGATCTTGCGAGTGGCGCTGTACGTGTTCTGCCAACTCCAAGGATTGCCGGAATCAAGTCTGTCCACATTGACTCCTCCTCCTACTCCAGTTCCTCAGAATCATCGCTGCAGGAGCCGTCACGGTCTACCTCCACATGGACCCGTGGACGCTTACCTGATGCGACCGATATGAGCACAGCCGTGGCCAAACGGCAACAGGCCGTTCTGAAATTAATTCCCATGGGGAATCGAAGCCACACAGCGCAGGAGGTCTGGAATGCCATCAAGCAGGAGAGCGACGTGTGGTTTTTGCCAGCGAATCTCCAGCCAGGTTTGGTAGTGTGTGACAATGGCCGAAATCTGGTGGCAGCTCTGGGCCTTGGCAACCTCACTCACATACCATGTCTGGCACATGTGCTCAACTTGGTCGTGCAGAGTTTTTTGAGGGACTATCCGGATCTTGATGCACTGCTGCACAAGGTCCGCCTAGAGTGCGCTCACTTGCGACGTTCCAGCATGGCCAGATCGCGCATTGCAGCTCTGCAACGCAGATTGCGCCTTCCTGAACATCGCATCATATGTGACGTATCCACCAGGTGGAATTCAACGTTACATATGTTGGAGCGGTTGTGTGAGCAGCAGCCAGCAGTTATGGAGTATCAGCTGCATCAGGCGCAATCAACACGCAATTTGCGCCGTCCACACTTCACCATTAATGAGTGGGCCACTATGAAGGACATGTGCCACGTTTTGCGTGCGTTTGATGAGTCAACGCGGATGGCGAGTGCAGATGATGCACTAGTCAGCCTGACTGTCCCCCTTATCTGCCTGCTTCAAAAAACACTGCAAGCAATAAGGGATGAGGTTTTGGAAGAGGTGGAGGATGAGGAGTCACAAATTCCATCACCTTCTGGAAAGTCAGCGCAACGTGGTTCCTCACAAAGGGCTGGGCAGGGCTCACTTTGTGAGGAGGATGAGGAGGAGGAGTCAATGGAGGAGGAAGACATCGCTCCAGAGGGAGGTACACAACGCTCTAGTCAGTATGTAGAGCGAGGGTGGGGTGATGCAGAGCAGGCAGAGATAACGCCTCTTGCAGAGGACAGCGTTTCTTTGCCAGTTGGGAGTCTGCAGCACATGGTTGATTTCATGCTGCAGTGCCTAAGAAACGACCGCCGCATCGCCCACATTCTCACGACGTCTGATTATTGGGTGTACACCCTCCTAGACCCTCGCTACCGGGACAACGTCAAAAGCCTCATCACACCGTTGAACCGGGAGCGTAAAATGCGGGAGTACCAAGACACACTGGTGCAATCCCTAATGTTCTACCTTACTGCCGAGAGCACTGCTGCTGCTACTGCTTTACAAAGCAGCTCTGTGCGTCGAGGCAGTGTAGAGAGCTCTGCAACAAGAGGGAGCACACGCAGTGCCTCTGCACAGGGAAAGACCAGTATGTTCAAAATGTGGCAAAGTTTTGTGGCAGCGCCACAAATGTCTACACCATCCGAGAGGGCTCCAGTCAGCGGGAGGCAACGTATCCGTCAGATGGTGACAGACTACTTGGCTTTGCCTCTCAGTGTACTCCCAGATGGCTCTTCCCCATTCAAGTTTTGGGTCTCTAAGCTGGATACATGGCCAGAGCTTAGCCAGTATGCATTGGAGGTGCTGGCTTGCCCTGCTGCCAGTGTATTATCGGAGCGCGTCTTTAGTGCTGCAGGTGGTGTACTAACAGACCGTCGCATGCGACTATCCTCCGATAATGTAGACCGGCTTACTTTTCTGAAAATGAACAAGGCATGGATCTCGCCAGAATTTGTCTGTCCGTTTTCAGATTAAATAACTGGTTCGCAACGTTATCCATGTCTCCTGTTATGTTCATCTTTCTACCACCTGAACTCTACTCCCTGGGCTCCAACACTGCCAGTTGCTGCTCAGAAGTGTCGTGTCCACAGAACAAAACACAAGCTCTACTGTTAGTGGGGTTCAGTAACGCCAGCTGTTCCCCTGCTGTGTCAACGGCAAGAAGTGTCCTGTTCCCGACACATGGACAGAAAAACACATGACCAACATGCTCCAAATAGGGAAGAGCCGTCACCCTGCTTGTTATGCTGAAAACATGAAATTGTGAAGTTTTGCAGGCCTAGAATGATAAATTTTTAAGAAAAATATGGACAAATAATAATTTGTCATCACAGCGCATATCTGCACATGTCTATTAGAAATGGTAACAAAAAATAAAACATAGTCTACTCTTCACATTTTTAAATTAATGCATAAAAGTACATTTCAGACTTATGAATTAATGCTTTTAAAGGAACTTTATCTGTACCTGTAAGATAATGCACTCAATGGATGTACGAATCATTACATCCTCATCATCATCATGACGAGTTTTATTTATGACAGACATTATAAAATACACATACTGATGCCAACTGTAACTTCAAACACCATATATGAAATGGCCAGCATGTAAACATGGTAATAATGTCCAATAATAAATTATTACATCTAGAAAGTGCATCATGCATACTGACAATAGGTACTTATACCTGCAAGTGCTGTTGAAACAACCACAAGAGATATAAATTAATACTGGTATATAGGTATCACAGTGCATAGTTACTCATGGACAATGTTGATGTAATACTGTATCTCAATTAAGTCAGCGTCAACCATTAGGCTTGTTAGTCTTGTACATTGTTAAAGAGGGAACGTAATTTTTTGGTTTGTCATAGGTGTAGTATTACACATTAAATTATTACTGCTGTATTTTTTTTGGCGTCCCTAGTGCGCAATAACGCAGCCTAACCTCACATTTGATAGTCAGCTAATTGCCACACGCTACCCTACCCTACGCGTGACAGTAGGAAGGTAGTGTTGACGGATAAAGCTTTGCGCAAACAGACATTCTTTTACCCTCTTCAACACTCTACAAGCAAAAAATGCATGATTTCAGCCGCAGACTTTATTGACGTACAGTATAACATCGGCATTACCCATCAGAGGCTGTCCACTGTGTGATACAGACATAGAATATACCTTTGCTATCCGTAGCCTTTGTTTCACCTACACTTGCAGGCACACACTTAAATTGTGACAAACAATGCCTAATGTTTTTTTAAATGGTTATTTTTTATTGTACATTATTGTGTCATCAATCACATTGATGAGTCCATGCTGGACATGTCATACATGCTATAGAAAGTTACGATTTTATGAACTTAAATAATTAAATTGTCTGTGACTGTCACATAAAATTTGCGATGATGATGATGAGTGACTATTACAAAATCCATTGTCTTCACTATGTTATAGTTTAACATTGCGTTCCTTAAGCATTATTCATAAAAAAAAAAATGTACTTTTATTCTTAAATTTACAACACTATATTTTGTTACCAATTTTTTGGGTGTTGTGTTGTTCCATTTATTTTTGGCATGTGCATATATGCGTTTAGATTTGTATTTTCTTTATTTTTCCTTCTTGAAATTAGAAAACATGTGTATCTTTGTACCGTGTTAGCCAGTAGATAGAAAAATATTTAGACTTCAGAGTCAGCAGTGGTTCATACCTTTTTATGGATAACTGAAAAGATGGAAACAAATTGCAAGCTTTCAAGGCTACTCACGTCTCTTCATCAGGGAAAGACTAACTAAAAAAATTAAGCATCACATATTTCTATACACAACAGGACACAGGAATATTGCAATAGGTAAGACAAGTAAGTGACGTGTATCAGAACTGTCATTATCTCACAGGGATGAACATAAATATTCAAACAGTTCCTAGATAAGGATAGAAAGTTTGATTGCCCTCTCATTGGCGTATTTTTTGGGGTTTTCATGACCCTGGAAGGGCATAGACGCAGATTCCTTAATTGATATAGAATGACATAAATCCATGTGATCTATTCATTCCATCACTAACAGTGTCAAAGGTCATGATGAGCTTATATTCTGAAACCTTTGTACGTTTCTCATATTTGAAGTTATATTTTAATAACAGTAATTCCATATCCATGATGCTATGACCGGGCGGGCATACAAAAGTCTTTTGCCACAGCTAAATTCATTAATTTATCTGTGATTGTGTGGCGCTGATAATTCATCCTTGTTCTCCTTTTTGTTGCCGGTCTCCCCTCACTTGTCCCTCCCTCACTTGTCTTAGCTATTCCTGTGTCCTGTTGTGTGTAGAAATATGTGATTCTTCATTTTTGGCTTTACTCTTAGCCTGATGAAGACACCTGAGTAGTCTCGAAAGCTTTGAATTTGTTACCATATTTTCAGTTAGCCATTAAACGTTATCAACCACAGAGGACTGTCAAGTATAAATATTTTTCTATTCTTGTAATTGAAATTTATCATTTTATTGTTGTAGTAAAACTTCATTTATTCTTGTTTAAGTACATACATTTGCAATGGCCACGTAACAAGGCAATAACTCAATATTTTATGCCTACACCCTCCTTGACCCTGGGCTCCAACACCGCCAGTTGTTGCTTGGAAGTGCTGTTAGCACAGTTAACACTTGCTCCTGTGTTACTGGGGTTCAGTAATGTCAGCTGTTCCCCTGCTGTGTGAACGGCAAAAAGTCCTGCTGCCTCCACCATGTTCTGTTCTCATCCCTGGGTTACAACACCGCCAGTTGTTTCTCGGAAGTGCTGTTAGCACAGTCTACACTTGCTCCTGTGTTACTGGGGTTCAGTAATGTCAGCTGTTCCCCTGCTGTGTGAACGGCAAATAGTCCTGCTGCCTCCACACCTGTTTCTTCTCATCCCTGGGTTACAACACCGCCAGTTGTTTCTCGGAAGTGCTGTTAGCACAGTTAACACTTGCTCCCGTGTTACTGGGTTCAGTAATGTCAGCTGTTCCCCTGCTGTGTGAACGGCAAAAGTCCTGCTGCCTCCACCATGTTCTTTCTCATCCCTGGGTTACAACACCGCCAGTTGTTTCTCGGAAGTGCTGTTAGCACAGTCTACACTTGCTCCTGTGTTACTGGGGTTCAGTAATGTCAGCTGTTCCCCTGCTGTGTGAACGGCAAATAGTCCTGCTGCCTCCACCATGTTCTGTTCTCATCCCTGGGTTACAACACCGCCAGTTGTTTCTCGGAAGTGCTGTTAGCACAGTCTACACTTGCTCCTGTGTTACTGGGGTTCAGTAATGTCAGCTGTTCCCCTGCTGTGTGAACGGCAAATAGTCCTGCTGCCTCCACCCTGTTCTCTTCTCATCCCTGGGTTACAACACCGCCAGTTGTTTCTCGGAAGTGCTGTTAGCACAGTTAACACTTGCTCCCGTGTTACTGGGGTTCAGTAATGTCAGCTGTTCCCCTGCTGTGTGAACGGCAAAAAGTCCTGCTGCCTCCACCATGTTCTTTCTCATCCCTGGGTTACAACACCGCCAGTTGTTTCTCGGAAGTGCTGTTAGCACAGTCTACACTTGCTCCTGTGTTACTGGGTTCAGTAATGTCAGCTGTTCCCCTGCTGTGTGAACGGCAAATAGTCCTGCTGCCTCCACCATGTTCTTTCTCATCCCTGGGTTACAACACCGCCAGTTGTTTCTCGGAAGTGCTGTTAGCACAGTCTACACTTGCTCCTGTGTTACTGGGGTTCAGTAATGTCAGCTGTTCCCCTGCTGTGTGAACGGCAAATAGTCCTGCTGCCTCCACCCTGTTCTGTTCTCACCTGGGTTACAACACCGCCAGTTGTTTCTCGGAAGTGCTGTTAGCACAGTTAACACTTGCTCCGTGTTACTGGGGTTCAGTAATGTCAGCTGTTCCCCTGCTGTGTGAACGGCAAATAGTCCTGCTGCCTCCACCATGTTCTGTTCTCATCCCTGGGTTACAACACCGCCAGTTGTTTCTCGGAAGTGCTGTTAGCACAGTCTACACTTGCTCCTGTGTTACTGGGGTTCAGTAATGTCAGCTGTTCCCCTGCTGTGTGAACGGCAAATAGTCCTGCTGCCTCCACCTGTTCTCTTCTCATCCCTGGGTTACAACACCGCCAGTTGTTTCTCGGAAGTGCTGTTAGCACAGTTAACACTTGCTCCTGTGTTACTGGGGTTCAGTAATGTCAGCTGTTCCCCTGCTGTGTGAACGGCAAAAAGTCCTGCTGCCTCCACCTGTTCTGTTCTCATCCCTGGGTTACAACACCGCCAGTTGTTTCTCGGAAGTGCTGTTAGCACAGTTACACTTGCTCCTGTGTTACTGGGGTTCAGTAATGTCAGCTGTTCCCCTGCTGTGTGAACGGCAAAAAGTCCTGCTGCCTCCACCATGTTCTGTTCTCATCCCTGGGTTACAACACCGCCAGTTGTTTCTCGGAAGTGCTGTTAGCACAGTCTACACTTGCTCCTGTGTTACTGGGGTTCAGTAATGTCAGCTGTTCCCCTGCTGTGTGAACGGCAAAAAGTCCTGCTGCCTCCACCATGTTCTGTTCTCATCCCTGGGTTACAACACCGCCAGTTGTTTCTCGGAAGTGCTGTTAGCACAGTCTACACTTGCTCCTGTGTTACTGGGGTTCAGTAATGTCAGCTGTTCCCCTGCTGTGTGAACGGCAAATAGTCCTGCTGCCTCCACCATGTTCTCTTCTCATCCTGGGTTACAACACGCCAGTTGTTTCTCGGAAGTGCTGTTAGCACAGTCTACACTTGCACTGTGTTACTGGGTTCAGTAATGTCAGCTGTTCCCCTGCTGTGTGAACGGCAAAAAGTCCTGCTGCCTCCACCCTAGTTCCTTCTCATCCTGGGTTACAACACCGCAGTTGTTTCTCGGAAGTGCTGTAGCACAGTTAACACTTGCTCGTGTTATGGGGTTCAGTAATGTCAGCTGTTCCCCTGCTGTGTGACGGCAAAAAGTCCTGCTGCCTCCACCTGTTCTGTTCTCATCCTGGGTTACAACACCGCAGTTGTTTCTCGGAAGTGCTGTTAGCACAGTAACACTTGCTCCTGTGTTACTGGGGTTCAGTAATGTCAGCTGTTCCCCTGCTGTGTGAACGGCAAAAGTCTGCTGCCTCACATGTTACTTTCCATCTGGTTAAACACGCTTGTTTCGAATGCTGTAGCACAGTCTACATTGCTCTGTTACTGGTCAGTAAGTCAGTGTTCCCTGCTGTTGAACGCAAAAAGTCTGCTGCCTAATGTTTGTCCATCCCGAGTTAAACACGAGTTGTTCTCGGAAGTCTTAGCACAGAACGTCTGGCTGGGTCAGTTGTACGTCCTCTTGTGACGCAAAATCTGTGTCACCGTTGTTCACTTCAACCCCATTGTCCATGTTGTATGTATCCGAAGTGCCTGTCAGTAACGTCGCTGGTCCGTCCTGTGTGACCAAAAATCTGTGCTACCTTTTTCTATCCTGGTAAACCGCCAGTTGTTTCTCGAAGTGCTGTTAGCACAGTTACACTTGCCTGTGTTACTGGGGTTCAGTAATGTAGCTGTTCCCCTGCTGTGTGAACGGCAAAGTCTGTCCGTGCTGCCTCAACCTTACGTTCTACATCCTGTGTACTTTCTTCTGTCTGCTACCTCCATCCGGGTTACCAGTAACCGTCAGCTGGTCTCCCGCAGTGCCTTTGGCCGTAGGTGCCTCCATGTCGGTATCATCCGGATTCCAGCAACGTCTGCTGGTCCTTGGTAGTGCTTTGGAGCACAGGTACCTCCTGCTTAGTAACCGTGTCCCAGTAACGTCAGCTGGTCCTCGGTTGTGCCATTGGCTCTTTTCCTTCTGCTGACCCTCCGGGTTCCAGCACAGTCAGCTGGTCCTCGTTACTTTCATTGGCTCTTGTACCTTTGCACTCACACGGGTTCCATAACTCAAACTGGTCACCGCAGTGCCCTTGGCATAGATCATCCATGCGGGATCGATTCCCAAAAAGCTGCTGACATTAGTATGCTTGGAGCAAGGTATACTGCTTAGTAACGTGTCCCAGTAACGTCATGCTGGTCATCGGTGTGCCATGGCTCTTCTTCTGCTGACCCTCGGGTTCCAGCACAGTCAGCTGGTCCTCGTTACTTCATGGCTTGTAACATCCCAACGGACAAATACTGTTGTAATTACAAATCTTTAGTACAGACAAGAGACAGGAACTCGGCAGTGACATAATTGCCTAGAGTGTTTCTCATGTACAGTTATGGAGTTTCCGAATGTCTGTCCTGAAAATAGCCATATTGGAGCTGAAAGGGACAATGTTGTAATCGTGTACAGCAAGATCGAAGATGTTCAGAGTTTAAGATTAAAGTACTGTCTTAAATAAGACATATGAAGAAGGTGTAGAAGTAAGAAGTAGTTAATATAGTTTTGAACTATTTGCTACATGGAGAGTTTTAGAAGATTAATAAGGTGAAGATGAAGAATAATTTGATGAGAAAGATGATGCTGCTGAAAATTATGAAGGAGAAAGTGTGTGAAAAGTTAAAAAGGTGAAGACCATGGAAGTTGTGAAACAGACATATTTGACAAAATAGAAAAAAGGTTAACAACATTGTCAATTTGTTCGTCAATCCGAACGTATTTCCTAAAAAAAAATAAATAATGCTATTCCATTGGATTGGGTCAAACATCTATGCCTTTAATGTCTCCTCAACCTCCCCCAATACATTCTACATTACTCTTTCTTGTTTTCCTTCATGTACAATTAACCAACAAGGCAAGAATGGGTTTTTTTTAATTTCGATATTTTGTTCCCATAGACTTACATGGGACTTCCGGTATCGGTATCGGGTATCGCCGATATTTTAGTGATATCGGCGATACCATTACGATTCCGATACTTTAGGATATCGGAAAGTATCGCTCAACTCTAGTGCTGACTACTGGGTTGCCACATTACTGAGGTTCTCAGACAAAGCCGGCAGGGCACATGTCCTACAAGTGTGTTGTGCACTGCTTTTATAGTGCTCCATGCACGAGTATAGCATTCTAAATAATATTATTTTAGTAGCTAAATGTAAAAAAGCCTGCTGTATCTCACATTTTAGCTAGTTAGATAGGTGGTTGTATATCAGTCAGATACTGTAGGTAGCTGGTGTCAAGTGTGGCTATTAAATTTACCTTTCCGCACCTTTTTGTTCGTTTTTGGCCATACTGAGTTGCACAAACAAATCCGGCAGGACACGTGTTGTGCACTGCTTCTATTGTGATACATACATGAGTATAGCATTCTAATTTACATGTAGATAGTGAAAAAATATTAAACAGCCTGCTGTATCCCACGTTGCCATTTAGTGCTATGGTGAAATAAAACTGTCTGCAGACCTAAGGTAAATTAAAAAAAGTTACAATTTTTTCTGTTGCTAAATGTGAAACAGCCTGCTGTATCCCACGTAGTCATTTTGTGGCGGTGATATGAACCCACTGTATCACGCTTTGTCATTTTCTTAGGTTGAAATTAAGCTGTAGAGGCCTGATCCAGAGGCCACAAACAAATTATCCTGTTATTAACGTCATACAGTAAGGGACCGAACTTTAAAAATAGTTTGTAGCATCTAGTGTGTTATAGAGGCCTGATCCTTGGTCCAAAAAAAAAAAATTCTTCTGTTATTAACGTCATACAGTAAGGGACCGAAATTTAAAAATAGTTTGTAGCATCTAGTATGGATAGAGGCCTAATCCTTGGTCCAAAAAAAAATTCTTCTGTTAATAACGTCATACAGTAAGGGACCTAACTTGAAAAATTTTATTGCATCTAGTGTGTTATAGAGGCCTGATCCATAGGCCTCAAAAAAATTCTTATATTATTAACATCATACAGTAAGGGACCTGGCATGAAAAATAGTTTGTAGCATCTAGTACATTATAGAGGCCTAACCCATACGCCACAAACAAATTCTTCTGTTATTAACGTCATACAGTAAGGGACCTAACTTGAAAAATTTTATTGCATCTAGTGTGTTATAGAGGCCTGATCCATAGGCCTCAAAAAAATTCTTATATTATTAACATCATACAGTAAGGGACCTGGCATGAAAAATAGTTTGTAGCATCTAGTACATTATAGAGGCCTAACCCATACGCCACAAACAAATTCTTCTGTTATTAACGTCATACAGTAAGGGACCTAACTTGAAAAATTTTATTGCATCTAGTGTGTTATAGAGGCCTGATCCTTGGTCCAAAAAAAATTCTTCTGTTGTTAACGTCATACAGTAAGGACCTAACTTTAAAAATAGTTTGTAGCATCTAGTATGTTATAGAGGCCTGATCCATAGGCCACAAACAAATTCTTCTGTTATTAACATCATACAGTAAGGGCCTCACTTGAAAAATAGTTTGTAATATCTAGTGTGTTATAGAGGCCTGATCCTTGGTCCAAAATTTTTTTATATTTTCTGTGACTAACACGATACAGCCCGCCATATTTCAACTTTGTATTTACTGTTGCTGAAATTCAGCTGTTTGCAGAGGTGGTGCAAAGTTTAAAATGTAATTTTTGGTTGTTAATACTGTGCTACTACCACACTATCTGAGCAACATGACTGGGAAAAAGCAAGGCTGTGGTGGAAGGGGAATTAGGCTTGGTGTTCAATGTGTATGTTGGGTAGGTGGTAATGTTTGTGAAAGCACTAGTGAAGCAACATCACATCCTATGCAAAGACAATTGACAACATATGTTACTGGACAGGCTGCACCACCACCTTTCTTTGGCAGACAAACAGCGGTACGCCTTGTCGATGATGCCCAGAAAGAGCATGTACTCGAGTGGATGGCAAGTGCAGCTTCAAGAGGCCTCTCCTCCTCTTCCACCTTAACCCCTTAATCCCATTGGACGTAATATTCCGTCCATGTGACCTGGTACTTAATTCCCATGGATGGAATAGTACGTCCAGGGCGATCAGCTGCGCTCCCGATGGGAGCGCAGCTGATCGCCGCCGGGTGTCAGCTGATTATCACAGCTGACACCCAGCACTATGTGTCAGGAGCGCACATTAACCCCTGGCACACCGCGATCAAACATGATCGCGGTGTACCGGGGGCACAGGGGAGGATCGCGCAGGGAGGGGGCTCCCTGCGCGCTCCCCTGAGACCCTCAGAGCAGCGCGATGTGTCGCGCTGTTCCGAGGGTCCTTCCTCCCTACAGGACCCCGGATCCAAGATGGCGCCGGGGTCCATCCGGGTCCTGCAGGGAGGTGGCTTCCTCAGTGCCTGCTGAGAGCAGGCACTGAGAAGCCTGCAGAAATGCCAGAACGATCGCTGGTGTGACAGAGTGCTGTGCACACTGTCACACCAGCGATCTGACCCTATACAGTGATGTCCCACCCTGGGACAAAGTAAAAAAGTTAAAAAAATAAAAATAAAAATTGTTTAAAAAAATCATAAAAAAAAAATATATATTCCCTAATAAATTCATTTTTTCCTGTAAATAAAAAAACCAAAACAATAAAAGTACACATATTTGGTATCGCCGCGTCCGTAACAACCCCCCCTATAAAACTGTCCCACTAGTTAACCCCTTTAGTGAACCTCTTAAAAAAAAAAAAAAAAATCAATGCTTTATCATCATATCGCTGAACAAAAAGTGGAATATCACGCGATCAAAAAGACCGATATAATTAAACATGGTGCCGCTGAAAACGTCATCTTGTCCCGCAAAAAACGAGCTGCCACACAGCATCATCAGCAAAAAAATAAAAAAGTTATAGCTTGCAGAATAAAGCGATGCAAAAATAATAATTTTTTATATAAAATTGGTTTTATTCTATAAAAGCGCCAAAACATAAAAAAATGATATAAATGAGGTATCGCCATAATCGTACTGACCCGAAGAATAAAACTGCTTTATCAATTTTACCACACGTGGAACGGTATAAACGCCTCCCCCAAAAGAAATTCATGAATTGCTGATTTTTGTTCATTCTAACCTCCCAAAAATCGAAATAAAAAGTGATTAAAAAATGTCACATGGTCATAAATGGTACCAATAAAAACGTCACCTCGTCCCGCAAAAATAAGACCTCACATGACTCTGTGGGCCAAAATATGCAAAAATTATAGCTCTCAAAATGTGGTGATGCAAAAACTATTTTTTGCAATAAAAAGCGTCTTTTAGCGTGACAGCTGCCAATCATAAAAACCCGCTATAAATAGTAAATCAAACCCCCCTTTATCACCCCCTTAGTTAGGGAAAAATAATAAAATTAAAAAAAAGTATTTATTTCCATTTTCCCGTTAGGGTTAGGGTTGCGGCTAAAGTTAGGGTTAGGGTTGGCGCTAAAGTTAGGATTAGGGTTACGGTTGGGATTAGGGTTATGGGTGTGTTATTGTTAGGTTTGTGGTTAGGGTTGGGACTAGGGTTAGGGGTGTGTTGGGGTTAGGGTTGGAGTTAGAATTGGGGGTTTCCGCTGTTTAGGCACATCAGGAGCTCTCCAAACGTGACATGGCGTCTGATCTCAATTCCAGCCAATTCTGCGTTGAAAAAGTCAAACGGTGCTCCTTCACTTCTGAGCTCTGCCATGCGCCCAAACAGTAGTTT
Organism: Oophaga sylvatica; assembly: GCA_033576555.1. Taxonomy (NCBI): domain Eukaryota; kingdom Metazoa; phylum Chordata; class Amphibia; order Anura; family Dendrobatidae; genus Oophaga; species Oophaga sylvatica. The sequence continues at coordinate 18,258 of JARQOD010011273.1, forward strand.
ACCCCCACATATGGGGTATCAGTGTACTCTGGACCCCAAGAGTTATTGTGCAATTTGTCCTATTTCTTCTGTTACCCTTGGGAAAATAAAAAACAGGTGGTAAAAATATCATTTTTTAAAAAAAAAATGATTTTTTTGTTTTTACGGCTGTACGTTATAAACTTCTGTGAAGCACTTGGGGCTTCATAGCGTTCACCACACATCTAGATAAGTTCCTTGTGGGGTCTATTTTCCAAAATAGGGTACCTTGTGGGGGGTTTCCACTGTTTAGGCGCATCAGGGGCTCTCCAAATGCGACATGACGCCCCCAGACCATTCCATCAAAGTCTGCAATCCAAAACGTCACTACTTCCCTTCCGAGCCCCAACGTGTACCCATACAGTAGTTTTCTCTCCACATATTGGGTAACAGCGTACTCATGACAAATTGGACAACAACTTTTGGGGTCCAATTTCTTCTGTTACCCTTGTGAAAATAAAATATTGGGGGCAAAAAAATCATTTTTGTAAAAAAAAAAGGATTTTTTATTTTTACGGCTGTACGTTATAAACTTCTGTGAAGCACTTCGGGGTTCAAAGTGCTCACCACACATCTAGATAAGTTCCTTGTGGGGTCTATTTTCCAAAATGGGGTCACTTGTGGGGGGTTTCCACTGTTTAGGCGCATCAGGGGCTCTCCAAATACGACATGACGCCCCCAGGCCATTCCATCAAAGTCTGCAATCCAAAACGTCACAACTTTCCTTCCGAGCCCCGACGTGTGCCCATACAGTAGTTTTCTCCCACATATTGGGTATCAGCGTACTCAGGACAAATTGGACAACAACTTTTGGGGTCCAATTTCTCCTGTTACCCTTGTTAAAATAAAATATTGGGGGCAAAAAAAATCATTTTTGTAAAAAAAAAAGGATTTTTTATTTTTACCGCTGTACGTTATAAACTTCTGTGAAGCACTTCGGGGTTCAAAGTGCTCACCACACATCTAGATAAGTTCCTTGTGGGGTCTATTTTCCAAAATTGGGTCACTTGTGGGGGGTTTCCACTGTTTAGGCGCATCAGGGGCTCTCAAAATGCGACATGACGCCCCCAGACTATTCCATCAAAGTCTGCAATCCAAACCTCACTACTTCCCTTCCGAGCCCCGACGTGTGCCCATACAGTAGTTTTCTCCACATATTGAGTATCAGCGTACTCAGGACAAATTGGACAACAACTTTTGGGGTCCAATTTCTCCTGTTACCCTTGTGAAAATAAAATATTGGGGATGAAAAAATCATTTTTGTAAAAAAAAAAAAAAAAATTATTTTACGGCTGTACGTTATAAACTTCTGTGAAGCACTTCGGGGTTCAAAGTGCTCACCACACATCTAGATAAGTTACTTGAGGGGTCTAGTTTCCAAAATGGTGTCATTTGTTGGGGTTTCCACTGTTTAGGCAGATCAGGAGCTCTCCAAACATGACATGGCATCCAGCCAATTCTGTGTTGAAAAAGTTGAATGGCGCTCTGTTATGATTTGGTAGCTGAGGAGTGCAGGTAAAAAAGGCAATACACCAGAGCAGTTGGAATCTATGAGATTGCAGTACCCTGACTAACCACCACAACTAGAGGCAGCCGTGGAGCGTTCCTACGTTGGTCCTAGACGCCTCGTCACAGCCTGAGAAACTAACTACACCTAAAGATAGATATAGGAAAGCTATCTGCCCCGGAGCAGAACCCCAAAGATAATAGAAAGCCCCCAAACATGTAATGGCGGTTAGACAAGATGAAATACTGACACAGAAAGAAAATAGTATGAGCAAACGCTGGGGCCCAAACTAACTAAATAGAAAAGGATAGGAAGGGTACTTACTGCAATCCCAGAAAACCCTGAAAAGCACCAACTCTACTAATTTCAAAAACAACTGAGATCACACGATCTCTACCACCTAAATTAGTTCTCTGGTGTAACAAAATCAAAACAGCAGCCACTGAAAAAACTGGAAAAAGCAAAAGTACAAACATCAGTGACTGAACTAAACTGAGAGGCAAAAGCCCCCGGAGGGGACCCTGAAGGCCCCCACAGAAGTGCAGGACAAAATGCAAAAATATAGCACAAAAACAAAAAGAAGAAAATGTCTTATCTGTTAGCAGGAGATGCAGACACGACACAGCAGGCTACAAGGGAAACTGGAATCAAGGATTCAGACCAGAACAATTGATCACCGGCAACCCTGATGGGAAGGTGACTCCCTTATATAAGACCAGTCAGTAACACCTGATTCCCAGTCCTCACAATCTTCACTGGACAGACCAGCACCGCTTGTAACCACCAGAGGAAGCCTCTGCTCAGAACTCATCTCAAACCCATTCACAACAGTACCCCCCCTTGAGGAGGGGTCACCGAACCCTCATTTGAGCAACCAGGTCGGTCAGGATGAGTTCTATGATACGCACGGATGAGTCTCCTAGCATGGATGTCCGAAGCAAACACCCAAGAATTGTCTTCCTGACCATAACCTCTCCATTTAACCAAATACTGGAGTTTCCGTCTAGAAAAACGAGAATCTAATATTTTCTCAACCACATACTCCAGATTGCCCTCAACCAAAACAGGGTCAGGAGGCACAGCAGCAGGAACCACTGGCTCAACAAACCTCTTCAACAAGGACTTGTGGAACACGTTATGGATCTTAAATGTCCCTGGAAGAAGCAAACGAAAAGAAACAGGATTAATAATCCCCATGATCTTATAAGGTCCAATGAACCTAGGCTTAAATTTAGGAGATGCTACTCTCATAGGAATATTCTTTGAGGACAACCAGACCAAGTCCCCCACTTTAAACCGAGGACCATCAGTCCTATGCCGGTTAGCAAACCGCTGGGCCTTCTCCTGAGAGAGGGACAACCTCTCCACTACCTGGTCCCAAATCTGTTGCATACGCTCCACAACAGAGTCAACACCTGGACAGACAGAAGCCTCCGTCTGTCCTGAAGAAAATCGAGGGTGCAACCCAGAATTACAGAAAAACGGAGACATCAAAGTGGCAGAGCTAGCCCTATTATTAAGAGCAAACTCAGCCAAAGGCAAAAAAGAGACCCAGTCATCCTGATCAGCAGACACAAAGCATCTTAGATAAGTCTCCAATGTCTGGTTTGTTCTCTCAGTTTGACCATTGGTCTGAGGATGAAATGCCGAGGAGAAAGACAATTGAACACCCAGTTTAGAACAAAAAGTCCTCCAAAATCTGGAAACAAACTGGACTCCTCTGTCAGACACAATGTTCTCGGGAATGCCGTGTAAATGACCACGTGCTGAAGGAACAACGGCACCAATTCAGAGGAGGAAGGCAACTTAGGTAATGGCACAAGATGTATCATTTTGGAAAACCTATCACAAATTACCCAGATGGTGGTCATTCTCTGAGAAACAGGAAGGTCGGAAATGAAATCCATAGAGATATGGGTCCATGGTCTCTTGGGCACAGGCAATGGCATCAACAAACCACTAGAGCGAGAGCAAGGCTTGGAGCGAGAGCAAGTCCCGCAGGACTGCACAAATTCCCTGACATCACGAGACAAGGTAGGCCACCAAAAGGACCGACTAACCAAGTCTCTGGTACCAAAAATTCCGGGATGCCCAGCCAATGCGGAACAATGAATCTCAGACATCACACTCTTTTTCCACTGGTCCGGGACAAACAATTTTCCAACAGGGCAGCACTCGGGCCTATCCTCCTGACACCCCTCCAGAGCAAGTCTCAAATTGGGCGAGATGGCGGAAAGAACTACACCCTCTTTCAAAATAACAGAAGGATCAGATAACTCAGGAGAGTCCGCAAGGAAACTCCTCGAGAGGGCATCCGCCTTAACATTCTTAGTGCCAGGAAGAAAGGAAACCACAAAATTAAAACGTGTGAAAAACAAGGCCCACCTGGCCTGTCTAGGATTGAGTCGCTTGGCAGATTCCAGATAGACCAGATTCTTATGGTCCGTAAGGACCACCACCTGATGTTTGGCTCCCTCCAGCCAATGTCTCCACTCTTCAAAAGCCCACTTCATGGCCAATAACTCCCGATTACCCATGTCATAATTACGTTCAGTAGGAGAAAATTTTCGAGAGAAAAAGGCACAAGGGTTACTTTTAGAGGTCTCTGGATCTTTTTGGGACAAAACGGCACCTGCCCCAATTTCAGAGGCATCAACCTCCACCTGAAATGGAAGAGAAACATCAGGCTGCCGTAGAACAGGAGCAGAAGTGAATCTCTGCTTAAGTTCCTGAAATGCAGAGACTGCCTCAGGAGGCCAATTCACCACATCAGAACCATTTCTGGTCAAATCAGTCAATGGTTTAACAATAACCGAGAAATTACCAATAAATTTACGATAAAAATTGGCAAAACCCAAAAATCTCTGAAGAGCCTTTAATGAAGTAGGTTGGACCCAATCACAGATGGCCTGAACCTTGAACGGGTCCATTTCAATAACAGATGGGGACAAAATGAATCCCAGAAATGAGATCCTCTGTACGCCAAAAAGACACTTTGATCCCTTCACATACAGAGCATTCTCTCTCAAAATCTGGAATACAGTTCGAACATGTTTCACATGAGAGTCCCAGTCATTAGAAAAAATCAAGATATCACCAAAATAAACAATCAGAAATTTGTCCACAAAATCCCTGAAAATGTCATTCATGAAGGACTGGAAGATGGAAGGAGCATTAGTGAGCCCAAAGGGCATCACTAGGTACTCAAAATGCCCTTCAGGGGTATTGAATGCCGTCTTCCATTCATCCCCGTGCTTAATGCGAATAAGGTTATACGCCCCCCCTGAGGTCAAGCTTGGTAAACCAAGTAGCGTTTTTCACCCTGGAAAACAGGTCAGAAATCAAGGGTAACGGGTATTGATATTTCACAGTAATATTGTTCAAGAGACGATAATCAATACACAGCCTTAATGAACCATCCTTTTTGGCCACAAAGAAAAAACCGGCACCCAAGGGTGAAGAGGATGGTCTGATATGACCCTTCTCCAATGATTCCTTGATATAAGACCGCATAGCGTCATGTTCAGGTACAGACAAGTTAAAAAGGCGACCTTTAGGGAATTTACTACCCGGCACTAATTCAATAGCGCAGTCATAGCTCCTATGGGGAGGCAAGGATGCAGATTTACTTTCGCTAAACACATCAGAAAATTCAATCAAAAAGTCAGGAACATCCTGAGACTGGGAGGAGGCAGAAAAAACAGGAGTGTTGGTATTAACACATTGGCAACCCCAACTGGTTACAGACACAGATTTCCAATCCAAAACAGGATTATGAGACTGTAACCAAGGGGAAACCCAGCACGATAATGTCATGCAGATTATACAGAACCAAAAATTTGCAGCACTCCTGGTGATCAGGTTCAACCCTCATTATCACCTGAGTAGAAAACGGGTTTATTCTCAGCCAAAGGGGTAGAATCGATCCCCAGTAGGGGAATAGACTTCTGTAGGGGTATCAAGGGAAACCCACAACGTTTAGCAAAATCATAATCCATCAGGTTAATAGCTGCTCCCGAATCAACAAAAGCCTGAGCAGAAAATGAGGATAGAGAGCATATCAGAGTGACAGTTTATAAAAACTTAGTCTGAACACTACCCAAGACAACTGAGCGTGCAAAACGTCTTCCCCGCTTAGGGCAGACTGAAATAGCATGAGAGGCATCACCACAGTAGAAACATAACCCATTGCGCTTTCGAAACTCATGACGCTGTGCCCCAGACACCACTCTATCACACTGCATGGGTTCAGAAGCTGGTTC
>JARQOD010011274.1:0-24043 GCA_033576555.1 Oophaga sylvatica
AATTAAACCCAACTTCTGCTGTAATCCACAAGTTAAAGCACAAACCCAACCAAACCAAGTGTTGTAAAACCCGCACCAACGTTTGCTCAGAGGAAGACTATGAATTTGTGTCCCTCACCGACTTGCAACAAAAACAAATCTTCTTGTTCTGAACTTGATCGACCCACAAAGATACTGCCACCACGATAGAAAATACCTGACATAAGACCTTATTAGCCACCAAACCATTAGCCAAACAAACACTCGGCCACGACGCAACCAAACATTCACCACGAAAATTCAAAATGAAACCTTTCCGACCCGTTGGACTAACCAAGAAGCCCAATGACTCTGCCGATACCACGGGTGAAATCCAGATGGACTTACCATTATACGATTCCAGGAAAAGCACCCAAAATTTTAAGTCATCCCGTAATTATTTTTTAATTCTGATGAAGTGTGCAGGAGATTTAACCCCCACCGTCGCCAATGATAACCGTCGGCAGAACGCTCAAAAACCCATTGACATAATACGGCGGCAAAATTTTACTTCCCTAGCAGCGACTCCCACCTCCCGTAATGTCACTTTCCGCAAACTCCAAACCCGAATTACTCATCCATCATGTCGATCACTTTTTCTTCCTGTAACCTACAGTCCATCATGACTGAGTCAATTTCAATACCCAGAAAACTCAATGATGTCACCGGCCCCACCGTCTTCTCAGCTGCTAATGGAACCCCAAATTTTTTAGCCACACTTTCATTGTTCAAAGTAACAATGAGCCAGAACCAATGAACGAGAAATTATCCAAATAGTGGATACAAGAATTCAAATCCAATATCGCTATAACCGTCCACTCCAAAAAAAAGTGCTAAAAGTTTCAAATACACACACAAAAGTGAACACCCCCTAGGCAAACAACGATTAACAAAGTAACCCCCATGTCAGGACTCTGAACATTTTTGATCACCTTTTGTGCATTACTGCCCTTTTCCAAGATGGCGTCTTTGGTCTCATGTGCACTGTGTCTTCCTGCTATATAACTCCACCCCAGCCTTTAGTCTGTGCTAGAGTTTCTGCCTTGCATCCAGCTTCTGACCTCTGGTGGCTCCCTGGCTTTGTACCTGCTCCTCTGAACCTGTTTATGATCCTGCTACTCTGCTCTGAGTTCCTGCTGCTACACCGGGTTTTTCCAGTAATCCTCCTTCATCTGGCTGCTTGTGTTACTCCCATCTGCATTTGCTGGACATGTAAGCTGTTGCAGCTCTGTGCTGCTTAAAACTGAGACTATCACCCAGGCCTCCCTGGTTGAGCTAAAGATATCATTTGAACTGCCTACCTGTGCTTGGACTAAACTAAGACTTAGTCGTGCAAGTATCCTCAAGTTGAACTTTGCTTCATAGACTCTCTGCCTGATTGCATTTCTCTCCGAAGTTTCCTATAGACTGTTAAGCTGCATTTATTATCTACACCAAGTGTTGTGGACTTGAGCTTTGCTTTGCACCTGTTTGATTCACCGTGTGATAATATAGACTTTACCACTTGTAAGACTGTGTCCTGTAGTTGTCTTGTTCCACGCAAGAAGTCTCCTGAGTTATCCCTATAATTATTACACCCCATCCCAGAAACAACCGCGCAGCTGCATCAAATCGGGGTGAACCGGCAACAAATGAAATGCTGCCTCGATATCCGTCTTGTCAGGATACTCATTTAGAAAGCATTCCATCTCTTCCAGACGCACTGGCATCACCCCTTTTTTCAAGTCCTTCAACCCCACTCTGCTTTCCACCCTTAAAATATTTTGTCGCTCCATGACTCCCACCACAGGATGAACACTCGTGTTTAAATTTGCATTTGTTCCCGAATTTGCATGACCCCTCATTAAATGAGAAACTCAGCCCTCTCTGCATTGCCACAGAGTATCCTGGCTATCCCAGCCCCCCAATGCCCCAGGAAACTACTAACTCCCCTGCCCTGATCTGACAGGGACATTACTTTCATCCATAATCCTATATTCTTATGATCCCAACAAATGCTTGACCGCACTGCCTTCCGTTGACGGAATTACTCGTCATATCTAAGCCAGCCCTTCCCCATAACCCCTGTGAGCCTCTCCAATTGCATCTACATTGCAGAAAAGGCCCCAGCAACTCCCTGGAGCCTTTTACCCTGTAACACTAGCTAAAATAGCAAACACCTGTAGCCAATTAGAGAAGGTCCTTGGGATTAAACGGAACCTCCTCTTATCCTCATCCTCTTTCTGGAATCATCCCTTCTTGCCCTATCCAAATTAAAACGCTCTAGAGAAGCAAAGAAAATATTTCCACGTATTCCCCTTTCCAAATCTTTTCCCTAACCTCTTGTTTTAGATGTGCCCCAAAGGTCCCTCAAAACAAACATACACCTCACCTTTGACTGAATCATCCAATCTAACCGAATCCTCTTTCTCTTTTTCACTGCTTTCCCCACCTAATGATCCGCGACTGGAAACCCAACCCCCTTCAGCAATTTTTAAAACCATCTCACTTGTTGGATTAACCCCAACACCCCCACCAACCGTGCCCATATTGTCTGACCCCCCACTAAAACCCTGGAACCCCATATCCCTGACACTTCCCAACCATACTGCAGAGGGGGATACCTCGCCCTGTTGAGTCCCAGATTTCCAACACCGTATTAAATCCTTTAAAACATGTAATAAAGACCCCATACCTCCGCCAAACCCCCCCCAGAAAACACATTCTCCCCATACCCTCAATGGTAGCTAGCAAATCTTAATGTAAAAGATTGCACAATATCACCTGGCACCCTGGTACTGTGTTCCCAGCAGCCGCCAATCCTGAATCCAGTTGAAACTGCTCCCTGCTTGACCTGTCCGAATGGATTGTCCCATGGATTCTTCAGCTCTGTGCAGCCGGCCAACCTGGCACGCTGCGTCGTCTGCCTGTATAGGAATCCTGTGTGCCAAAGTCTCTTCCATCCAAGGTCTTAGGCCAGCTGCAACTGCCCGTGATGCCAACCCATTTCGTCTGCCGCCCCCCCCCCCCCCAACCCCGATAAATATACCCTGGCACTGCCGCCCGGTGGTCCATCTGATGCCCGTCTGCGCTGATGTTCCTCCTCCTCTCCTCTGCACCCAGGCCTACCCAGCACTGCGCGCCGTCATTTGAATTTGCCACCGGATGCGGCGAGTGGGCAGAGCCAGCCGGCCGCTGGGCGCGATGACTCCCACCACAGGATGAACACTTGTTTAAATTTGCATTTGTTCCCGAATTTGCATGACCCCTCATTAAATGAGAAGCACAGCCCTCTCTGCATTGCCACCGAGTGTCCTGACTATCCCAGACCCCCCGGTGCCCCCCAGGAAATGACTGACTCCCTGCCTTGATCTAACAGGAACCATTACTTTCATCCATAATGCTATATCCTTATGATCCCAACGTATGCTTGACTGCACTGCCTTTCGGTGACGGGATTGCTCGTCATATCTAAGCCAGCCCTGTCCCCCATAAACTCTTAAGCCTCTCCAATTGCATCCATTTAGCAGAAAAGGCCAGAGCACTGCCCACCGTCATTTGAATTTGCTATCGGATTCGGCGAGTGGGCAAAGCCAGCCGGCCGCTGGTCGCGATGACTTCCCTGCCGAGGCGCCTGTGCAGTAGGCCTCCGCTTCTCGCCGCTGTTTCCTGGCCTCACCTAGTGAGGCCTGATCCATGCTGCGCACCCGAACCAGATCCTGGGACACCGCTGCTGTAGAGAGGTAGGCCGACGCACCCTCCGTTGTAGGTCCCGCCGCGTGTTTGGATTCCTCCCGGCACGGCTGCGAGCCCTAGGCCTGCCACCCGCGCCCACCACCGGACGGTCCCTGGAGGGGCTCCTAATTCGGCGCCAGACCCGGAGGGTGAGCTCTGGACTGAGGCGCGCCAGAGGCCTTGTTCTTAGCGTCCGGCGTCCGGCATGCTGGACCTGTGGGGACCCGTTTGCCGCTCCCTGCAGCAAGCCCCTTACAGATGCCTGCAGCCAGTCTGCACCCAAGGAGCCCGCTGCATCCCTCAACTGATGGAGTGCTGCTTCTATGTCCATCATACAGGTATAGCTTCTTGTCGTTAAAAGGGGTACCTAAAATTGTTGCCCTTCTAAAATGGCTGCCCCCTTTTATAGTAATCCCTATGACCCCACCTCTGCCCCCTCCTTTCCCCCTCCGACCCCGCCTTATTCCAATGTGTTAACTCCGCTGCACATACCCTTCACTTATACCCAGCTCACTGTCTCCCCCTCAACCCTGTCATGTCGTCCTCCCTTTCATGGCCTGTGACCCCAGTATGGCCTCACTGTATTTCTTTGGGTCCTGGCATTCTGCTTCCAGTGTACAGCAAGCTATTCCCTAATAATAAAAATACTCTGTAACAGAAGAGGAGGAGACATCTGCTGTAGACCAAAAAGCTGGTGCAGAGGGCTCAGCTGACGATGTGGGTGGCTGTAGTCCACAAAGACCTGCATGAGTCTGGCAGCATGGCGGTGGGCATAAAAAGGCAACAATTTGGCTCTTGTCAGTTGTTTTTCGGCTGTAATCCAGTGTTACATACTGTGTCTTTGGGTACGACGTGTGATTCCCACGCTCTTCTAGTTTATTGTATGCATGTTTCGACATATGTAGACAGGGTTTTGTAATAACAGGTCATCAGGAATACTATTCCTAATAGTTGCCATGTCTAATAAATGCCCTGGTAACAGATCTAGATTAGTCCATCTCTTTTTTTTGTAGACTTGAAGACTCGTCAGGATAACAATGAGTCATTGAGTCGTAGACATCCAAGAAGATCAACGGGTCAACATGGCGAAAAGTACAGAAGTGAAAATTGCTGTTTTTTGGCCAAGCTGGAGTTGGCAAATCTGGTGGGTTTGTGCATGTTCCATGATGTCACCTACAGTATTTATTTCTGAAAGAGCTTCAGTAACACAAGTTATAGACTTTTAGCTCTGCATTGTTCCATTCTCCAGATATCTTGCTAGATCATGTGCTGCAGTGAAGACGTACGAGACAATAGGAATCTACTTACACAATTTTTTGTTGCAGTCGCAGCAGAAAAAAATGTATTAAGCCTAAATACATTTTTTAAGCAATTTTTTGCTTCAGAATTTGCTTTAGAATAACCCTGATAAAAAGAAGCTAGTTCGAAGGTTCTCCGGAAGTAGTAAAAAGAAAAATGCTCTTCTGTCTAAGGAGGTAATTACTATTAGAATTACAATGCCCGCCATCCTGTTACACTGACAGAAGCCTATCTAACATATTAATAGGACAGATGTTGTTGAGAATATTCAAAGGCATGTGAGCATGTACAGTGTGAAGCTCCTCCCTCTCGAATAATAATAGGACAGGTGCCTGTGAGCATGTGCAGTGTGAAGCTTCCCCCTCTCTCAAATAATAAGACCGTGTTATGTTTTGGTAGCAGAGGAGAGAAGGCAAAAACGGCAATACACCAGAGAGGTTGAATCTACTGGATTGCAGTACCCTGACTAACCACCACAACTAAAGGCAGCCGTGGAGCGTTCCTACGTTGGTCCTAGACGCCTCGTCACAGCCTAGAAGGCTAACTACACCTAAAGATAGAAAGAAGAAAGCTATCTGCCCCGGAGCAGATCCCCAAAGAACATAGAAGCCCCCAAAACAGTTAACAAGAGGAAATACAGACACAGACAGAAAATTATGAGCAAACGCTGGGGCCCAATCTCCTAGACAGAAAAGGATAGGAAGGTTACTTACTGCAATTCCAAAAAACCCTAAAAAAAAAGCCAACGCTACTAATTGCAAAAACACCTGAGATCACACGACCTCTACCACCTAAATTAGTTCTCTGGTGTAACAAAACTAAGCCGCAGCCACAGAAAAAACTGGAAAAGGCAAATGAACAAACAACAGTGGCTCCAGAGGAACCGAGAGGAGACCAAGCCCCCCGGAGAGGGGAACCTGGCCAACCTCACAGAAATGCAGAGAAAAATGCAAATGGCAAGCACAAAAAACAGAAAATATCTTATCTAGAGCAGGAAAAGCAAACTCACAAGCTTCCAGTGAACCAGGAAACAACTTGAACAGAACAATTGATCACCGCAACCATAGGGGGGAAAACCCCCCTATAACCACCAGCCCGTACTTCCTATTGCCAATCCTCATTGAATGGTTCAGTCTGTTTGTAACCACCAGAGGGAGCTTGCTCAGATTCTTTTCTAAAACATCATAATAGTACCCCCCCACTTGAGGGGGTCCCGAACCCTCATTTGTGCAACCAGGTCGGTCAGGAATGAGCTCTGTGATACCACGACATCCCTACATAGAAGCCGAAGCAAACACCCAAGATTTTCCTCCTGACCATAACCTCTCCACTTAACCAAAACGGGAGTTTTCCGTCTAAAAAACGAGAATCCAAATTTCTCAAACCCGTACTCAGATCCCTCAACCAAAACAGGTTGGGGCACAGCCATAGGAACCACTGGCTCGCAAACCTCTTCAATAGGACTTGTGGAACCTTATGGATCTTAAAGTCCCTGAAGAAGAAACGAAAGGAAACAGGATTAAGGATCCCAATCTTAAAAAAGTCCAAAAAACCTAGGCTAAAACTTAGGAATGCAACCCATGGGGAATTTCTTGAGGATAACCAACCAAGTCCCCCACTTTAAACCGAGGACCATCAGTCTATGCCTTTTGGCAAACCCGCTGGGCCTTCCCTGAGAAGGGGGAAACAATTGATTTCCCCCACGGCGGGGGGCGTTGGGAAAAGGGCATAGCTTGCCTAACTACCAAGCCCCCCGCCGCCAGTCCACGACCGTGAGGCAGAGTCCCAATGGTAAGAGAATTGGCCCACTGGACCACGAGGGAAAACCGGGCTGCCCGGACAAGGGAAGGGCAGCGACCGGGATCCGTGGCAGCTGACAGTGGGCAAGGTGGCGACCTGCAGGACTAGACACACCGCACAACTTCAGGTAAGAAGAAAACATAAAGTTTACTTGAGAAACACAGTCAAAACAGAACATAAACCGGCTCCCATTCCCACATCAAGAAGGGTCACGACTCAGGATCACAGACGAGTGCAGGAGGACATCAGGTAGATGCATCCCAGGTTATCTGGCACGGGTACTTGGGGCCTCTCTCTCAGCCTTTGGCGTAGCACGGCCCAGCAGGAGAACACAGACACCGACCTCAACAACTCAGACGATGGCGGGGGGCATCACGGGTAGATGCGTCCAGGACACTGCACGGGCATACTAGTATGGCCTCACTCTCAGGCCTCAGGCGTAGCACAGCTCAGCAGGGGAACTCAACACCGCCCGAGAACGTCAGACGATGGCGGGGTCTCACGGGTTGAGAAAGTCCAGGGGGCATTTGCACGGGCAACTAGGACGGCCCTCCTCAGGGCCCCAGGCTAGCACAGCTCAGCAGGGGAACACAGACACTGACCCGGGCAGACGTCACACAGGGTAACCAAGGAGGAACCGGCAGGACATCGGGAAAATCGGAACACGGACTGGTCTCGGGCACAGGAACACGGACAGGACATCAGAACACGGATTGGATCTCAGGGAGTCAGGAACACGACAGGAACATCAGGAACACGGGGGATCTCAGGGAGTCAGGAACACGGACGGAACATCAGAACACGATTGGATCTCAGGGGGTCAGGAACACGGACAGAACACGATTGGATCTCCCGGGACAGGAACAAGACAGGAACACGGATTGGATCTCAGGGATCAGGAACACAGACAGGAACACATTGGATCGTCGGGGGTCGAAACCGACGGCCCGGAGACCCGGACATCGCAGAGGAGCTCCGGACATCAGAAGATGAAGGTCGGACATCTGGAGTGGACATCGACATCGAAACGGCCATGGTCATCAGGCAAGGACCGGACTCGCAGCGACCTAAAAGGAACCCCAGCGGTCTGGCAAGCCCCGCCAGGGTCAAGGGAGCTGGCCGGGGAATTGCACAGAAGCAAACACAGAGTAACGGGAAACTCAGCACACACCGACTCCTCCTTCCAAGATGAACTCAGGTTAATAGCAAGGATTCCAGTCACTGCACAGGGTTCAGGACACAGCAGATTTCAGGAACATAACACAGAGGAAAACAGTTCAGACTTTTCCGGACGGACGATCCGGGGTCGGGGGGGTTTGGGTAATTAGAAAACAGCGGGGAAAAGGCCGGGGTATACAGCCTCCGGGGAAAGGCATCTGGTAATCGCCCCCACATAGGCAAACACAAGACACAGTTCAGACATTCGGTACCGGGTTGCCGGGGGAGGTTTTTAGGAAACAAATAAACGGGGAAAAGGGGCCCGGTTTTCAGTCTCCAGGAAGGCGATCGGGAATCAGCCCCCAGCATGGGGGGAAAAACAAACACATTCAGACTTTTTGGACCGGGTTAGATCCGGATCGGGGGAAAAAACACAGCAAAAAGGGGAACACCTCCAACATCGAACTCAAGCGGAGCAAAAACAAAACCCCCATAGGGGTGGGGTTTGGGGAAATTTAATTGGTTTAAAAAACTCGGGGAACCCCCACGGGGGGGGGAATTTATTAAACTGTTTTACACGATAGGCGGAGCAGAAAAAACTAGTACACACCCAATCCCATAAAACAGGACGGTGTGGCCGCCCCCCTATGCGAGCCAGACAACCTTACAGGGAAAAACTGAAGTGGGGCTGCCCCCCACAGTAAATCACACCCTTTTAAGGACTTTGCAACCTACGGATGGTCTTTCCGCAGGCCAGGCCCTGACAGTACTGCTGCCACACACGTATAAAACATGCACCCGCAGAGGACTTTCAACCCCCGATTGTCTTACAGCAGGCCGGCGCCTGACAGAAGCGCGCCACCACGTAGTAAATCAGCACCATTTTAGAGGCTTTGGGGAACCCCGGATGGTTTTTTCAGCAGTCAGGGGGCCCCACATCGGGGTCATGCAAGCAGCGGAGACCTCCGCAAGTACGGGGCCCGCGCAGAGCTGGGGGAATGAGCAGCATCCATACGGTAACAACAACAGTATCCCAGCTTTAGGGGGGGAAAAGGGCAAAAAGGGTTAATGCAAAAGACATCAGAGTAACGCTGGAAAAAAAGTAAGACAATACCACGTTACAGTATCCCCCCCTCAGGCCCCCTCTTTTAACCCCCCAAAAAAAAATTCCCCCCCAAAAAATTACTTGGATTTGGCGTAAGTCCCACATTCAAATATGGCAGCAGAATTCATAGCTCGAAAATCCGAACCGTACCAAGGGGAAACAACCATCTAGTCCACTTACCTGGGGACCAAGCAGTCTAGTTTGTAGATCAGGTGGAGCTTGGAAAAATCCTGCACCCCACACACTCAGCGAGTCCATGGCCAAGCTTTCTGTGACCTTTCCCCCACGGGGGGGGCGTTGGAAAGGCTGCTTGCCTAACCTAGCCAATGCCCCACCCGCCACCACACGACGGGGGGGCAGAGTCCCCGGGGAAAAAATTTGGACCCACTGACCACGGGGGAAAAACCCGGGGGCCGCCCGACTGGGAAAAGGGCAGCGCCGGGTCCTGGAGCGAGCATGGGGCAAGGTGGCGACCTCAGACTAACAACACCGCACAACTTCAGGTAAGAAGAAACAAAATTTTTTTTAAAAAAACACAGTACATAAACAGAACATAAGCCCGGGGGTCCCCGTTTTCCCACACAAGAAGGGTACACGACTCAGGTCCAGACGAGTGCGGAGGCACCGGGGGAAACAGTCCGGGGTTTTACGGGGAAGGGGGAAACTTGGGCGGCCCCTCTCAGGCTTGGGCTGCACAGCCCAGCAGGAAATACAGACACCGACCTCAGACAACTTCGCAGGGGGGTCACCGGGGGTAGATGCAGTCCGGACATGGGGCAGGGATACTAGTATGGCCTCACTCCAGGCCTCGGCTACACAGGCTCAGCAGAGCCCACAACCCCCCAGGACAACTCAGACGATGGCGGGGTCATCCACGGTTTGAAGTCCGGGTCATCTGCGGGGGCATACAGGACGGCCTCCCTCGGCCCCTCAGGCGTAGCACAGGCTACGGAAACATCAACACTGACCCGGCAGACGTCATCAGGGGGTAACCAAGGAAACCGGGGGGACATCGGAAAAAAGGAACACGACGGCTCAGGGACACAGGAACAGGACAGGACAGGGGAACAGGAGGGATCCGGGATCAGAACACGGACAGGAACATCAGGAACACGGATTGGACCCGGGGGGATCGGAAAACCGGACGAAACAGAACCGGATTGGACCCGGGGGAGCAAACCCGGGGACAGGAACGGGGATTGGATCTCGGGAGTCAGGAACCAGAGGGGAACACGTTGGGGATCTGGGGGATCAGGAACACGACAGAACAGGGGCATCGGACCCGGACTCGGGCACCGTCGGCGGGCTCCGACACGGGCAAGATGGATAGGATCCGGAATCTGAAGTGGAAAGGGAAAGGGATATAGGCCAGGTCACAGAAAAAGGCCCCGGACATCGGCAGCGCCCAAAAAAGGAAACCCCCCAGCGGTCTGGTGCAAGCCCCGCCAGGCTCAACGGATTGGCCGGGGGAATTCCAAATTGACACAGAGTAGAAACCAGCACCACCGACCCTCCTTCCAAAATGAACTCAGTTATAAGCAAGGATTACATCACGCACAGGGGGGGACACAGCAGGGGGTTTAGGAACATAAAACCGGGACACAGCAGACAGTCAGGTACAGATCATCCAGGACAGGGTTCAGGTAATTAAACGCAGGGGAAAGGGGCCATATACACCCCCAGGGGAAGGCGATCTGGGTAATCAGCCCCCACAAGCGGAAAAAAAAAAACGTTCAGACATTCAGGTACCGGGTTTTATCCAGGATCAGGGGGTTTAGGAAAAAGATACAACAGGGGAAAGGCCTGGTAACAGCCCCCAGAAAGCGATCGGGGGAAACACCCCCCCCATAGGCGGAAATACAAACACAGTTCAGCATTCAGGGGCCGGGGTTTGATCCCCGGGTCGGGGAAAAAGACCACAGGAACAGGGGGAACAGCTCCCAGACTGATCGAATCAGAGCAGAGCGAACCAAAAAACCCCATACTGCAGTTCGGGAAAAAGGGATTCAAACGAAGCCTGCAACACCCATCAGGTGGGGAACTTTATATATAACTGCTTCACAGCGAAGGCTGGAGCAGTAACTAGTACACACCCAATCCCATAAAAGCAGACGGTGGGGCCCCCCCCTTGCAGACCCCAAAACTCAAAACAGGGGAACAAAGAAGTGGCTGCTGCCACACACGTATAAATCATGCACCTTTTCAGAGGATTTTTCAACCTACGGAGGCTTCACAGCAGCCAGGCCCCACGACGCCACACACGAAAATCAGCCCCATTGCAGAGGACTTTGCAACCTAGGGGTGGTCTTCACACGGGGGAGGCCCGACAGAAGCTCTGCCACACACTATAAATCCACCCCAGGGGGATTTGGAACCTACGGATGGCTTCGCAGCAGGTCGGGGGCCGCACATGCGGGGGGTCATGAACGCAGGGAGACACTCACCCAATAGGGGACGCAGCAAGCGGGAACTAAAAAAACATCCATACAGAAAAAAACAACAGTACCCACGGTTGGGGGGGAAGGAGCAAAAGGGGTTAATGCAAAAGACTGCAGAGAAAAGCGGAAAACAAAGTACAGAAATACCACTTTACAGACCCCCCCCCTGGGGGCCCCCCTTCGAAGCCCCCAAAAAAAAAATTCCCCAAAAATTCCTTGGGTTGGCGGTAAGCCCCACAGTTCAAAATATGGCGCAAATTCATAGCTCAAAAGTCCGAAACCCCTGCCAAAACGGGGAATAAAACCCCACCCTTTTTAAAGGGGGGGACCAAGCATCTTTTGTAATCAGGGAGTTGGAGAAAAGCCCAACCACACATGCCCCGGAGTCCAGGGGCCCAAACTTTCTGTGACCTTCCCACGGCTGCGGGGGGTTGGGACAGGGGAAGCCCCAACTGCCAACTCCCCACGCCCCCATCCCCCACGACGGGGCATGAGTCCCAAAGGTAAAGAAGTGGACCCACGGACCACGGGGAGCCCCGGGGCCCCCGGACTAGGGAAGGGGGCACGACCGGGCCCCGGCAGGACAGGGGGAAAAGTGGCGACCTGCAGGACTAGACAACCCGAAAAATTTTGGGGTAAGAAGAAACTAAAGTTTATTAGAAAAACACATACATAAACAAAACTAACCCCGGCCCCATTCCTCAATCAGAGAAGGGTACACGACTCAGACACAGACAGTGCAGAGGACACACGGAGATCATCCGGGGTTATGGGGCAGGGCATACTTGGCGCCCTCTCCAGGCCTTGGCTACCAGGCCCCCAGAGAACATCAACACCGACCCAGACAGACTTCAGACGATGGGGGTCACACGGGAATGCAGCCAGGACATCTGGCACGGGCATACAGAAAGGCCCACTCTCGGCCTCAGGCGAGCACGGGGTCAGCAGAGAAATCAAAAACCCCGGGCCCAGACGAACGTCAACATGGCGGGGTCATCACGGGTTGAAAGCCCGGGGGGCATCTGGACGGGCATACAGGGGGGGCCCTCTTCAGGCCCCAGGGGACAGGGGGTCAGCAGGAGAACATCAGACACGACCCGGGCAACCTCACGGGAAAAACCAAGGGGAACCGGCAGGCACGGAACATCGGGGAAAACCGGCTGGCTCAGGGCCCGGGGAAAGGGGCGGGGCACAAACAGGGATTGATCCAGGGATCGGGAAAAGGGGCAGGAACATCAGGAACCGATTATCTCAGGGAGTCAGGAACCGGACAGGAACCAGAACAGGGGTTGGGGTCTCGGGGAGTCAGGAACACGGACGGGAAAACACGGATTGGATCTCGGGGTTTTTAGGAACACAGACGGGGAAACGGTTGGGAAAATTCGGGAGTCGGAACACAGACAGGAACAGGGGCATCGGACCCGGGGACCTGGCACCGAGGGGCGGCTCCGACATGGGGCAAGAGGATAGGACCGGGGACACTGGAAGTGGTCAGGGGACATCGGATATCAGGCCATGGTCATCAGGCAGGGGATCCGACATCTGCAGCGACCTAAAAGGAACCCCCGGGGTCGGGGAAAAAGCCCCGCCAGCTAAAAGGGGGCCCCCCCCGGAATTGCACAAAGCGAGCACGATAACAAACCAGCACACACCGGACTCCTCCTTCCAAATGAACTCAGGTTATATAGCAAGGATCACGTCATGGGGCAGGGGGTTTAGGACACAGCAGGAATTTTTTGGGGAAATAACCAGAGGACACCGTTTTTTAAAGCAGGTACAGGATCGATCCAGGTCAGGGGGGTTGGAATTAAAAAAGCGGGAAAGGCCTGATATACAGCCTCCAAACGGGGGTCTGGTAACACCCCCACATAGGGGGAAAAAACAAGACACAGTTCAACATCAGGACCCCCGGGAGTTTTCCGATCAGGGGTTTAGGAAACAAATACAACAAACAGGCCTGGGGATACAGCCTCCAGAACGGCGATCGGTAATCAGCCCCCACGCGAAAACAGAACACGTTTAGACATTCAGGTACCGGGTTAGATCCAGATCAGGGGGAAAAGACACAGCAGGGGGAGGGGGAACAGCTCTCCAAGCTGTCAACTCAGAGCGGGGGAAACACACAACCACATACGGCAGGGTTAGAATTAATGGGATTCAATGCGAAGCCGGCAACCCCATCAGGCTGGGGAACTTTATAATAACTGCTTCACACGTAGGCTGGAGCATAATTCTAGTACACACCCTCCTCAAAAAGCGGGAAAGGGGGGGCCCGCCCCCATGCAGGCCAGACAACCATTACAGAGGAACAACGACAGGGCTGCTGCCACCCACGTATAAATCATGCACCTTTTTAGAGGACTTGAACCCTAGGGGGGGGGTCTTCACAGCAGCCAGGCCCCCTGACATAGCGCTCCCCCACACGTAGTAAAACATGCACCATTGCAAAGGATTTTTAACCTCGGGTGGTCTTCACACGGCCAGCCCTGACAGAACTGCGCCACACACGAGAAAAAACATGCACCTTTTTAGGGACTTTGGAACCTAAATGGCTTCTGCAGCAGGCAGGGACCGCACATGCGGGGTCATGAAAAAGCAGGAGACACCACGCAATACGGCCACGCGCAACGGGAACTGAGCAGCATCCATACAGGAACAAAAACATATCCCAGCTGGTTGGGGGGGGAAAAGGGAAAAAAGGGGTTTGTGCAAAAGTGCAAGTAACGCGGGGAAAAAAAAGTACAGACAATCCCCGCTTACAGAAACCTTTCCACTACCCCGGGCCCAAAAATGCGCATAAAACCCACAACAGAGTCAACACCCGGACAGACAAAGCCTCCGTCTGTCCCCAAAAAAATCGGGGGGAAACCCCCAAAATTTAGAAAAAGGAACACAAAGTGGCAGGTTTTTCCCCATTTTAAGAGCAAACTCAGTCAAAAGGAAAAAAAGACCCGTCACTTTATCAGCAAAAAAAAGCATCTCATAATCTCCACTGTCTGATTTTTTCTCTCAGTTTGTCCATTGGGGGAGGATTAAAAGCAAGAAAAGACAATTGAACACCAAGTTTAAACAAAAAGTCCCCAAAATCTGGAAACAAACTGGACTCTCGTCAACACAATGTTCCGGGGAATGCGTTAACCAACCACGTGCGAAAGAACAAAGGCACCAATTCGGGAAAGGGGAACTTGGGGAAAGGCACAAGATGTATCATCTTGGAAACCATCACAAATCCCCCAGATAAGGGGCATCTCTGAAAACAGGGGGGCGAAAAAAAAACCTGAGATTGGTCCATGGTCTCTTGGCACGGCAATGCAAAACAAACCACTAGAGCGGAGCAAGGTTGGGAAGAGCAAGTCCCAGGGGAGAAAAAAACCCCGACGTCACGAGACAAAGTAGGCCCCAAAAAGGGGACCGACCCCCAAGTCTGGGGTCAAAAATTCCGGGGATACCGCCAACCGGAACAAAATCTCAGACATCACCCTTCTTCCACGGTGGGGCAAACAACTTCCCAAAACAGGCAGCGCTCGGGTTTACCCCTGACCCCCCCCAACCCCAGCCAAATTGGCAGATGGGGGAAAAAAACTACACCCTCTTTAAAAAAACACGGGGCAATAACTAGGAAGTCCGCAAGGAAACCCTCAAAGGGGGAAACCGTTTTTAACACTTAGTCCCCGGGAAAAAGGAAACCAAAAAATTTAAAAAATGAAAAAAGGCCCACCGGGCCCCTTTAGGATTAAGCGCTTGGCTGTTTTCCAGAAAACCAGATCATGGTCCGGGGGACCACCCCCATGTTTGGCTCCCCCAGCCAAGTTTCCACCTTCAAAACCCACTTCATGGCCAATAATCCCATTACCCACTCAAAAACGTTATTTGGGGAAAAATTTTGAAGAAAAACACAAGGGTTTTTTTTTGAGGTCCGGGGTCTTTTGGGGGCAAAACCCCTGCCCCAATTTCAGGGCATCAACCTCCACCAAAAAAGGAAAGGAACATGGGGTGCCGTAGAACAGACAAAGGGAAATTCTTTTTTAATTTTAAACGCAGAGACGCCCAGGGGCCTCACCACATCAAACCCCTTTTTTTTCAAATCATCAATTTTAACAATAAAAGAAAAATTTAAAACCAAAAAATTTACGATAAAAATGAAAACCCCCAAAAAAATCTGAAGAGCCCCTTTTAAGAATTTGGCCCAATCCAAATGTCCTGACCCCACCGGGCCATTCAATAACAGAGGGGGCAAAAAAAATCCCAAAATAATCCCTGTACCCAAAAAACACTTTGATCCCTTACTACAAGCATTTCTCCCCAAAACTGGAAACAGTCTAACATTTTTTCACAAGATCCCCCAGGAAAAAAAAAAAATATCTCCAAAAAACAATCGAAATTTTCCACAAAACCCTAAAGTCATTATGAGGACGGAAACGGAAGGAGCATAGTGTCCAAAGGGCACACTAGTACTCAAAATGCCCCCTGGGTTTTTTAAAAACCGTCTTCCATTCACCCCGGCTTAATGCAATAAGTTTTTAAACCCCCCCCTGAGGGGAAGGAAAAAAAAGTAGCCTTTTCACCCCCGGAAAAAACAGGGGAAAATCAAGGGTAAAAAATTTTAATTTCACATGATTTGGCAAAACATAAACAAACACGGCCTTAATGAACCATCCCCCCCTTTTTGGGGACAAAGAAAAAACCAGCCCCAAGGGTGGAGGATGGTCGGTTTGCCCTTCTCCAAGACCTTGTAAAGACCCAACTTTTTTTCAGGGGCAACAATTGAAAGGGGACCTTTAGGGGGAATTACTACCAGCACAATTTAATAGCGCAGTCTAGCCCTATGGGGGGGCAGATGCAATTTTTTTTTGCTAAAAATCAGAAAAAACATCAAAAACAGGCCTCTTTTCCGGGGGGGCAAAAAAAAAAGATGTTGGCATTAAAACATTGGGGGGCCCCAACGGGGTTTAAAAACCCGATTTCCAACCAAAAAGGATTTTGAAATGCAACCAAGGAAACCTATACAAAATGTCTGCAATTATACAGCCCAAAATTTCAAAACCCCTGAACAGGTTTTTAACCCCAATCACCTGGTAAGAACGGGGTTTATTCACCAAAGGGGTAAATCAACCCCCAAGGGGAAAAGACTTCCGTAGGGTATCAAGGGAAAACCCCCCAAAGTTTAGCAAAAAAAAAACCATCAGGTTAATAGCTTCCCGAACAACAAAAGCTGAGCAGAAAATGTGGGGGGGGGCAAATCGGGGAAAAATAAAAAAAATTTTAGTCTAACCCTCCCCCAAAACCTGAGCGGCAAAATGTCCCCCCCTTTTGGGCAGACGAAATTATGAGGGCATCACCACAAAAACAAAACCCTTTTTTTTTTGAAACCATGACCTGTCCCCCCAAAACCACTCATCACACGCATGGCCAAAACTGTTCACAAGGCAACACATCCCGCAAACCCAGCTCACGCAAAAACGTCAATTTGAATCGCTAATGACATAGAATCATTAGACCAAGGGAGCAGGAAACCCACCATAACATCTATTACATTTTTTGACAACCCTTCCGAAAAAGGGCTGCCAAACACATCATTCTATTTGGGGCAAATGCCCACTTTGGGGAATTTCGACATACAACTCACGTCCTCAACCCCTGATTAATCCCCAAAAGGGTTTTTTTCACTATCAGTGACATTAGGTTCTCGACAATAAACCCCGAGCCAAAAAAAAATGCTCAACATCGCCAAAAAGGTCCTCGGGGTTGGGGAAAAAAACCCAAAACCTGGGGGCGCCGCGCAGAGAGAGATGAAAAATTTAACCTGCTGTCGCCCCTAACAGGTTTTTAAGGAAAAAAAAAATTTAAGTTATTTTTTAAATTCAAAAATTTTTTGCACGACCCCCCCCAAAAAAATGGGGAGGGGGGTCCGGTTCCCAAAACCCGGGGAACCCGCAAATAGTAGCGATACCCGAATTCGGGGCAACTGATCCACACCCCCAAAACTGTGCAAACTCCATTGAGAAAAAAAAAATAAACCCCTCAGCCCCCGAAAAAAAAGAGGAAAAAAAAAAATGCAGAAAAAAAAAAAAAAAAAAATCTTGACAATCTGACAACTTTTTTTTTTTCCACACTATTTTCCCCTTTTGGGTACCATAAAATTTCAGTTTTCCGGGATCCTTATGTTTTGGTAGCAAGTAAAAGGAAAAAAAGGCAATACCCCAAAGGGGGGTTGGAATCTACGGATTGCATACCCGACAACCCCACCAAACTAAAGGCAGCCTGAAGCGTTCCTACTTGGCCAACCCTCCCCCCAGCCTGAAGGCTAACAAAAACCTAAAGAAAAAAGAAAAGCTATCTGCCCGGACAGATCCCCAAAGAACAGGAAGCCCCCAAACAGTTAGACGGGGGAAATACAGACACAGACAAAAATAGTATGACAAACCGGGGCCCAAAACTGCCAGACAAAAAGGGGAAAGGAAGGGGTTCTTACTGCAATTTCCCAAAAAAAAAACCCCAAAAAAAACCAACCTACAATTGAAAAAACACCTGAATCACACACCTCAAAACCCCTAAAATATTCCGGGGTGTAAAAAAACTAAGCCGCACCAAAAAAAAAAAAAAAAAAAGGGAAAGGCAAAGAACAAAAAACAGTGGCTCCAGGGAAACCCCAGAGGAACCAAGCCCCCCGGAAGGGGAACCGGGCCCAAAACCCACAAAATGCAGAAAAAATGCAAAGGGGGAAACACAAAAAAAAAAATATCTTATCTGAAGCAGGAAAGGCAAGACTCAGCAAGCTTCCAAGTGAACCAGAAAAAACGTTGAGACAGAAAAATTTTGATCACCGCCCCCCAGATGGGGGAACCCCCTTAAACACCAGTCGACTTCTGACCCAACCTCATAAAGGGGTTCGTACTTTTTAACCAACCGAGGGACTTCTGCTCAAATTCATTTCTAAAATTTTCAAACAGACATTTTCCTATAAAATTTTTGCAGTGGAACCCCCTCCTCGTCAAAAAAGGGGGGTGCCTTGTGCATGTCTGGGAAGCCCTTCCTCTCAAAAAAAAATAGACAGTACCTGTGAGCATGTACTGAAAACCCCCCCCCCTCTCCGAAATAGGACAGGTGCCTGTAAAAGTGCAGTTTTAATCCCCCCTTCAAAAAATTTAGGACAGTCCTGTGAAACCTCACAATAAGTCCTCCCCCTCAAAAAAAATGGATGGGGCCTGTGAGCATGTCAAGGGGAAAACTCCTCCCTTTTCAAAAATAGACGGGGCCCCGTAGCAGTGCAGGGGGAACCCTCCTGCTCTAAAAAAATGGACAGGTAACTTTGAGCTTGCAAAGGGGAAAGTAGCCCCCCTCTACAAAAAGGACAGGGGCTATGATCATGAGCATGGGAAGTTTTTTCCCCCTTTTAAAAAATTTTTTGGGCAGATGCTTGGGGGAGACAGGGGAACCCTGCCCATCTATACACTGAAATTGGTAATTTTTTGTGAGCATGTGCAGTGGGAATTTTTTACTTTCTCTAAGTGATGGGGCGGGGCCTGGGCATTGCAAGGAAGCCCGCCCCCTCTGTAATCAAAAGAAGGCCATTACCACTTGGAACCATTCGCTCTAGAACAAAGCAGAGGTGAAAAAAAACATGCCCATGGATTCTCCAGCCCTCTGTAAAAGAAAGACAATTCCCTATACCCCTGGAACTCCCTTTTTTTCTAGATAAGGGGCATGTGCCGGGGGAAAGGGGGAAAGGAAACCTATTCTCTCTGAATAACAAAGTGCGGGGGCCCGTAGCATTGTAGTAGGATACCGCCCCCTCAGAAAAAAGTGACTGTGAGCATTACATTGGTATTCGCATACCGGGATGCAGTGACAGAGCAAGTTTTAAATTTAAAAACCCTTTTATGGTTTATAGAATAACTAGTAAGCTACAATAGTTCCCTCACGGGAAAAAAATAGCCCCCGGGGAATCCCAACACATGGCCCGATATGGCCGTCTACAATCCGGGGGAAATAATAACATTAGGGGTGTCACTTACCTTCTCTGACCTGGCGGGGGTTTTTTGCCGGGAGGTGTCCGTTCGGTCTCAGCCGCCCCCACCCCCCGAGAGCTGTCTAGCTTGGGGGGTCCCTACGCCCAGGTGTGGATGGTGCACAACAGGCCCGGGAAGTTCCCCGGGGGGTGGGGACAGCCGCGCCCTGCTGTGCGGCCCAGCCACGGAGGAGCGAGCAGTAGCACCGGGGGTGGCACTCACGGCCGCCCCGGGCGGATCAGGGCAGTGGGGGGCCCCGGGTAAATGCACATGTCAGTATTGTACAGTTCCTAAAGCGTTTTGTGCGGGGGCGAAAACACATGAGACACAGTTATAGAAATGACTTGTTTACTTCATACAACATGCAAAAAGGCACACTTTTTTTGGGGAAAGGGGGGGGAGACACAGCAGGGAAGTAACTTCAAGCCTACAATAACCCCAAAAAGGGGGTTAGGATTTTTTCTCTTACCGTAATCCCTGCAAACATGATCACCAGAAGCGGTTTTTCCAGGCCAAAATTTTTTCCAAATTCCTCATAGGAAATGGGGGAGTCCAAAATCCTAGGTTTCCGGAGTCAGGTCACACTGACGAATTTTTGATTCAGGACACTGTTGTTCAGCTAGGCGCTTAAAACAAGGGAGAGAACAGGGGGGGAATAAAAAGTGAACCTCATATTAATGAGGGCAAAAGCGCCGCAAACAGAAACAAAAAGGCCGACGGAAAACTGAGTTCAAGAACATGAAAAAAGAGACAAAGAACCTTAATTCCCCCCCCCTTGGGGACAACCTCCGGATGCCTCAACCAGCTTTCAGGTACCTCTATGAAACGGGGGACACAGGAGCATTTACATTTTTGACTGGCCCCGGTTTTCCCCTCCACTGGGTAGCCCTGCCATTAACAATATTGCAACTATTTCTGTACAACCGGAACAAATCCTTTCCCCCCATAAACTTCCTGACCACGACCACAGGGTCAGGCAAGGAGAAGAGCCCCCGGAAACGTTTGGGGGTTTGCACCTTTTAGGGGTCTGAAAACAGGGGGATTCCATGTTAGGGGCTTTTGAAGACGACAACAAAACTTTTATAATTTACTGATTTTATAACCAAAATGTACTTAGCCCAAATTTTTAGACATGGAATCTTTATTTTAAGATTTCTGGTTGACAGCCAGACCAAATCTCCTACTTAAAGCTGGGGGGGGTTTACAAATTTATCTGCTGCTTTCTTTTATTTTTTTCCACCCAATTTAGATTTACTTTAGAAGATCCTATTCTTTGTAAAAAAATATTTTTTTCCCCTGCCGGAAGGGGTATTTTTGGGGAAATCGGGGAAAGAAGTTTAAGAAACCTAATTGATAAAAAGGAACTGCTTAGGGAGGGCTCAGAGTTGTTTAAGAAAACTCACCAGGGAAGAGATCCCCAATCATCCTGTAGGGGCGATAAAGCATGGAGATACTGCTCCAGGTCTGATTGGTTTTTTCGTCTGCCCTTTTACCCCCGGGGAAAAAAAGCAAAGAAATTTTATTTTAATGTCCAATGGGGCACAAAATTTTGCCAAAACCTTGAAGTGAATTGCACCCCCATCCAAATCCCCTCACCGTACCCGTAGCAAACACATTTTAAAATCATCAAGTCCGAGTCTTTTTGCGGGGTAAGCCACACGGGATAAAATGAGCCCCCTTTGTTAGACGATCAACCACCACTAGAAGGTTTTTTCCTTTTGAGATTGGAAACCCCCACAAAAAAGTCCATGAAAAAAACCCCAGGGGGACGGGGGGGGGTTGCAACGCCTTGGGTGGGAGCGGGGTTTTGCATCTTGCACAACTTCACAGAAGTGACATATTTTAAAACATTTTCCTGTAATGGGCCACCAAAAGAAACAGAAAGAAATTCTTGGTTTTTAAATTCCCCCTAGCCCGGCAAACGGGGAAACGGGGATGATTGCAATACTCTCAATCTAATGTTTCAGGTATTACAGACGTTGTCCCTGAATCCACCCACCATTCTTAAAGACAAACTTACGTCCCTTTTTGGGGGGTTCCAACAAAGAATCCGCATTATGCTTCCTTAAGCCTTTAAAGGCTTGATTATGAATCACTCCCAGGGGAACAGAGTCAGGAAAAAGTCTTTTTGGGAGTAATGGACTGTCTCTGCTAATGAATCCTAGAGAGTGCACACCTTTCCATTGCCGATCCGGGGTATAAGAAAAATTCAAAATTAAATTGGTTTTGGGAAAAATTCCAGCAGCCTGCGAGGAGTCAGGCACTTTTCCGCCTGATAATTTTAAATTACGTGGCTGTCAGGGACTTTTTGTCACTCCCTAAGAAGGGGTCTCCCTTTCCTTAAGGGGGCAAAAAAGGCCAAAAATTCTCTATTGCCCACATCGTATTTTCCCTCAGCCGAAGACAACTCTGGAAAAGAACACAGGGTCAAGCATTTTTTTCACCTGTTCTCTGAGAGTATAGCTCCAAGGCACAGTCTGAACTCCACCCAAAATTTTGAAGGCAGCCGGGGTTGGGTTACTAAAAATAGGTGCGGGGGGAAATTTTTTCCCTTTAAAAAAGGAAAAATTCTTCCTAGCTTTTTGGGGTCCCCCGGGGAAAACCCAACTGTTTTTCCCGGGAATTGGGGGGTAGGTACACTACCTCAGGAAATTTTCCAATGAAACTCTATAAATTGGCAAACCCGTGAAGCGCTGCACCTCCCCTTACATTTTTAGGGTTTTCCAATCCTTAGCTGGGGTTGCTTCCCCCCCATCTAATCCCCCTTCGTAAAGACATACCCCAAAATTGAATTTCGGCCTATGGAAAATTTACACTTTCAAGTTGATGAGGAGGTTTTGTCTTTTCGTTCAAACCAATCTCACATTCCCTAAGTTCCCCGTGGGGTAAAACAATTTTAAATCACCAGATAAACACCCAAGAAACTAGAATCCCCCAAAGTCATTCACCAAGGTTGGAAATGGGGGGGGGCGGTACTTTAGACCAAAGCATAAAAAAATATTCAAAGTGCCCCACGGACCGAACGTCTTTTCCCCATCCCCCGGCATCGGACCAAGTTTTTAAACCCCCCGGAACCGTTTTTAAAAATTTTGGCGTGCCGCACTCTCTCCAACAACCAGGGTTAAACAATGGTAACGGTTTCTAATAGTAACCTATTAGTTCCCTATAGCTATGCAGGGGGTCAGAGATCCATCTTTCTTTTTCACAAAGAAGAGGGTCACCCGGGGGGAAAAAGGGGAAAACCTTTGGTAATTTTCACTATGTCAGTCAGGGGCCAAAAAATTTTTTAAAGCACAAAATTAATTTTTACAAAGTCTCTGCTCACTTTTTCTAATGGCAATTTGCATATACCCAGAATGTTATAAAGATGATCAGCTTAACAGAAATTTCTTGCAAAGTCAAAAATTTGGAAAAAAAGAATTTACCCCCCCAAAAACATTTCAAAATCATTGCAGCCCTGCCTTAAAGGGGGCCACTAACCCTTTTTAATTGCCCCCCTTAAACAGGTGGGGTTGAGGGGACATGGCTGGAGACAACTGTCAGTTTAAAAAAGAATACACCAGGACACTTTAAAAGGAGGCTGGTGCTTGGCATCATTGTTTCCTTCTGTTTCCATGGGATCTCTAAAGAAACACTCGTCATCATGCAAGCCAAAAATGGGGCCAACAGGGAAAGTATCGCACTAAAAGATTGCACCCAGCAACAATCTATCGATCATCAAGAACTTCAAGGGAAGGGGGTTTCCATTGTTCCCAAAAAGGCTTCAGGGGGCGCCCAAGAAAGACCACAAGCGCCAGGGGCCGCTCTTAAAAGTGTTTCAGCTTGGGGTCGGGGGACCACTCAAGCTTCCAGGGGAAGGCAGCAGGAGGGGGGAGGCATCTGCTGCACTGTGAGGCGGGGAAACCTTGGGCAAGGCTGGGCCAAGGGGGGCACAAAGAAGCCACTTCTCCCAAAAAAAACATCATAACAGACTGATATTCTGCAAAAGGACAGGCAGGACGCGAGACTGGGGGGAAAATTATTTCTCTGAGAATCCCTTTTTTATTGTTTGGACATCAGGAAAAAACCCCATTCGAAAAAAAGGGGGGCACTACCACCATCTTTCTCAGCCAAAAAAATTTAAACTCCTGAAACCATTCTGGTGGGGTGCTTCTCACCAAGGGGGAACGCTCTCCACAGTCTTCCCCAAAAACCAGTCATGAATAAAAAAGTACCCCAAATTCCTCCAAAAAAACTTTCCCAACCCTCCAAAAACATTTGGCATCAAAAAAGCCCTTTTTCCAGAGATGGAGCAAAACCCTTCCATAAAGCAAAGGGATAACTAAATGGCTCGGGGCAAAACTAAAATTTTGGGTCCAGCCTGGAAACTCCCCGATTTAACCCCCTTGAAATTGTGGTCAATCACAAGAAGGGGGACAAACAAAACCCCAAAAAATTTGACAAAATGAAACATTATTGGCAAGAATGACGCTACAGTCAGGGGTTTTGGGCCAGAATTGATT
>JARQOD010011275.1:0-24042 GCA_033576555.1 Oophaga sylvatica
ATGTAATATTTTGTGCTGAAAACATTTGTGGGGAAAATTAGATTTTTTTATTTTTACGGCTCAACGTTATAAACTTCTGTGAAGCACCTCAGGGTTCAATGTGCTCACCGCACATCTAGATCAGTTCACTGAGGGGTCTAGTTTTCAAAATCATATCACTTGTGGGGATATTCACTATTTAGGCACATCAGAGGCTCTCCAAATGTGACATGGCGCCTGCCAATTGTTCCATCAAATTTTGCATTCAAAAAGTTAAATATCACTCCTTCCCTTCCGAACTCTGCCGTGCGCCCAAACAGTGGTTTTCTCCATCATATCAGCGTACTCAGGAGGAATTGCCCAAAAAATTTTGGAGTCCATTTTTTCCTTGTTACCCTTGTCAAAATAATTTTTTTTTCGATCTGAAGTAAATTTTTTTGGGAAAAAAGTTAAATGTTCATTTTTTTTCCACATTCCAAAAACTCCTGTGAAGCACCTGAATGGTTAACAAACTTCTTGAATGTGGTTTTAAGCACATTGAGGGGTGCAGTTTTTAGAATGGTGTCACTTTTGAGTATTTTCTATCATATAGACCCCAATGTGACTTCAAATGTGACGTGGTCCCTAAATAAAAGGTGTAAAAATGAGAAATCGCTTGTCAACTTTTAACCCCTATAACTTCCTAACTAAAAAAAAAATGGTTCCAAACTTGTGCTGATGTAAAGTAAACATGTGGGAAATGTTAATTATTATGTATTTTGTGTGACATATCTCTGTGATTTAAGGGCATGAAAATTCAAAGCTGGAAAATTGGGAAATTTTAAAAATTTTCTCCAAATTTCCATTTTATTCGCAAGTAATATCAAAAATTTTTTACCCCTATCATGAAGAACAATATGTCCCCCAGAGCCACAAGACCACTGCAGCCCATTGCCAAGACTGGCAGAGACCCCTGGAGCCATAAGACCACTGCAGCCCAGTGCTGAGACTGGCAGGGACCCCAGGAGTCACAAGACCTCTGCAGCCCAGTGCTGAGACTGGCAGAGACCCCCGGAGCCACAAGACCACTGCTGCCCAGTGTCAAGACTGGCAGAGACCCCCGGAGCCACAAGACCACTGCAGACCAGTACTAAGACTGACGGACACCCCCGGGGCCACAAGACCCCTGCAGCTCAGTGTTAAGACTGACAGAGACCCCTGGAGCCACAAGACCCCTGCAACCCAGTACTGAGACTGGCGGAGGCCCCCAGTCTCGGTGCTGGAGCCGAGGGGATTTATAATTTCATGCTAATTATTTTTACATTCTCAGAAAACCCATTAAGAGACTGTTCACACACACCATTTTTGCTGCGGTTGATCTATAGTGTTGGCAGGAAATATTCAGCGTTTTTGCAGCCTTTTCACTTGCATTTTTGTGTCTCATTCATTTGAAAAGGGAAAAAAACGCTTCAAAAATGTTCAAAGACTACAGAAACAGAATTAATATATAAAAAAAATGTCTCCTGGCCACTATCTGTGTCTGGCCGCTGTCCGTGTCTGGCCACTGTCTGTGTCTGGTCGCTGTCCGTGTCTGGCTGCTGCACTGGGACAGCACTGAATAGTATAGTAGACTGCACTATTCCACACAATATTATATTCAGCCCTGTTCACACTGCGCTTCTGCAGTGTGTCCGGGGCTCTGCCTGAATCCCTCTAAAATAGGATTCACATCACTCCCTGATGGGCCACAGACTGCACTGACACCAGCAGAGGTCAAATGAATTTTTTTTTTTTTCTGAAAATGACTGATTTATTTTCTTAGGCCTGGTGCACATGATCAGGAACTGGCAGCGCTTTGGACACAGCACAAGTCCGCTGCCAGCTGTTGAACGGAGGTGACTCCACATGTGATCACTGACCCGTGTGGATTCACCGCGTGCAATACATTTTACGGGTGAGATTTATCGCGTCTCCGCAAGATAAATAGACATGATGCTATCTGGAAAGATGCGCCACTTGTCTGTCTCTGCGGGTGAACCGCGGGCGTCTGTGGACGCATAGTGGGCATAGGATTTCTTGAGATCCCATCCACTGTGCTGTAACATCTGGATGCTGCACAAGTACATGGCGTCCAACCCGCAGCGATTACTGACCGTATGCACCTACCCTCAGAGTCTGTTTCTGTTTTTCATCTAAAAGTGTCCACTTTTCTGTGGCTGTTGGAACAGACAGACAAGTTCAGAAAAAAAAACCATCACATGTGGGATTTATGTGAACTCCATTCCTGTCATTGCAATCTATGGCTCTATACAGGATTCAGGCAGAACGCACCGAAACAGTAAAGAAAGACAGTGTGAACAGGCCCTAATGTAAAACACAGGCATCAGACATAAACTGCCCAAATATGGTGACACTACAATTACACAACTATATATGCAGCACATATACACAGATATACACTATACATGTACACACTTTATATATACTTTATAAATATAGAAACATACACTATATACCATATATACGGACACATACAATATGTGCAAGCACATATATAACGTATATACACACAGAAACATTCAGTTAATATACAGTATATACAGTATGCTCACCTACATACACATTTTATACATATATTTCACAATATACTGCACACATGCAGTATACATATATAATATACACAGACACACATATTATATACTGTATGTGCCTGCATATATAATATATATATATATATATATATATATATACACACACACAAATGCACCACAGATATACACAATCATACTATATACTGTATATATGCACACACATACTATATACACATATACCGACACACACACTGTATACTACCCATGTACACACACAGATATACATATATATGTATGCTTACCAGGTCCTGATGTCACTTGTGCAGATCTCAGGACAGTGATGTAGGAGCAGCCATGATGAGGAGGAAGGGACACACACAGGGCTGCAGACATGTCCTGCCCCAGGTCTGAAGTCTGCTGTGCCCCTCCACCTCACTCTCATCTTCTAACCTGACACTGCAGGGGAGATAGGGGGTGAATAGAGGGGGGGTTTGGGAGAGACGATCAAGAACTGCAGACTTGCAGAGGATGCACAGCGTTATTCACTGTAAGTAATGCCGTACACCCTCTGGGCACTTCATGAAGTGGCTGCAGACACAGGGGGCCCCCTTTGTGAGTGGGGGCCCCAGGCAGCTGCCTTGTCTGCCTGCCCAAAATGCTGGCCCTGGCTGTAATAGATGTTGAAAATGTATATCATTCATTAGAGAGCTATCATTATATATTGTAACATTTCCAGGGATATAGCTCTAGGATCGCTGTCTGGGTAGACAGAATGGCACGAAAACAGTTCATTCAGACAGCAGTTCTGGTGTAAAACTGGCCGCAACCAGTTTTATTAAAGTCCACAGCAAACAGATAAAAATAAATCATAAACAGAAGACCTGGGCTTGTCTAGCCACTAATTACACTTAGATAGATTGCCCTGTCTATCCGGGTCCCGGCTCTACCAGCCTGGCCCAAACAACACATATGATATATGTTACCAGTATGGAGTTTCACAGATACTCCTCCTTGTGTCTGAAGGCACATCCAACGTCCAGACTTGAGAGAGATCCACTCCTATTCAGCCGCTATTCGCACGGATTCTCACTGCGACTACTCCTGTGTCCGGGGTACTTCCTGCACCCAGACTGAGATAGCTCACACTCCTGGAGACGCTCCTTGTGCCGGGACACCTCCCTGTGTCCAGACTGAGCGTGCTCCCACTCCTGGAGACTGCTTCTTGTGCCGGGACACCTTCCTGTGTCCAGACTAAGCCAGCTCCCTGATTGTGTTTGCAGACACCTACTTCTGGTCTCCTAATTAACAGCTGAATGGTTTCAGGCCTGAGCTGCAAGTGTGTGCTGAATGTGAGGTGTAGTGACCTTTCTCTACCACTAGGTTTACAAAGCCACACATTTCCCTTATACCATACAGCACAGTACCTAGGTGAAATGTACACCCCATTCAACACATATTCCTTCACTGTCTCACATAATCTTAAAAATATATATAAAAAGAGGGCAGCACATACCAGATTCCATATGAGAAAGCTGGTGCATTTATTAGCCCATGTGAACAGGTGGCAGCGTCTCGGCTAAAATACAAGTTAGCTTTAGTCAAGCCTTTATCAACTTTCCCATATGGACTTTGCTAGTTGGCACCAATAACTTTTTAAAATTTTTTATTTACCTTAGGTTGTTGGGTTGGCTTGCACATAAATTTGGATTCTTTCTTTCTCTTTTCTTTCTTTTCTTCCCTCCTTATTTCGTTTTGCTGGTCAATAGGAGGACAGACCATGGAGAGCTGCAGCACCAGTGGGTGTTTTGATGGCGTGACTGGACAAAGGAGTAAGAGGGACAACAACAGTGGAGGTATAGAGGAGCCAGGGGCTAGCTGGGAGATAGAGCATAGTGATATTGACATGTAACTGAAAACTTCAGTGTGCATAACTATTCACCCCCCTAAAATCAGTACATTGTATAGCCTCCTTTTGCAGCAATTACACCTGCAAACCACTTTAGACAAGTCTATATGAGCTTTCCACATCTTACCACTGGGGTTTTTGCCCATTCCTCAAGGCTTCATCTTGTGAATAGCAGTCTTCAAAAATGACCACAGATTCTTAATTGAATTAAGGCAGGGGTCTCAAACTCGCGGCCCGCGGGCCAACTGCGGCCCTCGGGACACGAGTTTGCGGCCCCCACCTCATGGGCCCTCGGTATATACTTTGCGGCCCTCGGCTGGGATCTCACATGCGAGAAACACCGCATGTGAAATCACAGTCACTCGTACCGCTCATTAAGGTCATGAATATGGACGCCACTCCTCTCATAGGCGTGCCGCCCATATTCATAAGCTTAATGAGCGGTACTACAGAAAGATGGTGGCACCGGGCATACTCACCTCATCTCCTGCTGCTGCCCGCGCTTCCTGTCTCTGACACAGAGAGCAGCGCCGCTGAATGACGTCATCATTCAGCGGCCTGCTCTGTCAGAGCGAGGAAGCGCAGGCACCGGCGGTGATGCTGCGGACAGGTGAGAGGTGGTGTGTGTGTGTGTGTGTGTGTGTGTGGACAGGTGAGAGGTGGTGTTTGTGTGTGTGTGGACAGGTGAGAGGTGGTGTGTGTGTGTGGACAGGTGAGAGGTGGTGTTTGTGTGTGTGTGTGTGTGTGTGTGTGGTGTGGACAGGTGAGAGGTGGTGTATGTGTGTGTGTGTGTGTGTGTGTGTGTGTGTGTGTGTGTGTGTTGTAGGAGAGCGATGGGGAAAAGCAATGATGGCAGTAATGGGGAAAAGCAATGATGGCAGTAATGGGGAAAAGCAATGGTGAAAACAGTGATGGGAAAAGCAATGATGGGAGTAATGGGGAAAAGCAATGATGGGAGTAATGGGGAAAAGCAATGATGGCAGTAATGGGGAAAAGCAATGATGGCAGTAATGGGGAAAAGCAATGATGGCAGTAATGGGGAAAAGCAATGGGGAAAACAGTGATGGGAAAAGCAATGATGGGAGTAATGGGGAAAAGCAATGATGGGAGTAATGGGGAAAAGCAATGATGGCAGTAATGGGGAAAAGCAATGATGGCAGTAATGGGGAAAAGCAATGATGGCAGTAATGGGGAAAAGCAATGATGGCAGTAATGGGGAAAAGCAATGGGGAAAAGCAATGATGTCAGTAATGGGGAAAAGCAATGATGGGAGTAATGGGGAAAAGCAATGATGTCAGTAATGGGGAAAAGCAATGGGGAAAAGCAATGATGGCAGTAATGAGGAAAAGCAATGGGGAAAACAGTGATGGGAAAAGCAATGATGGGAGTAATAGGGAAAAGCAATGGGCAAAAGCAATGATGTGAGTGATGGGGGAAAAGCAATGATGGGAGTGATGAGGGAAAAGTAATGATGGGAGTGATGGGGAAAAAGCAATGGGGGGGAATGAGCGCTGGGGGAGGATGAACGCTGGGGAGGATGAGCGCTGGGGGAGGATGAGCGCTGGGAGAGGATGAGCTCTGGGGAGAATGAGCGCTGGGGGAGGATGAGCGCTGGGGGAGGATGAGCTCTGGGGAGAATGAGCGCTGGGGAGGATGAGCGCTGGGGTAGAATGAGCGCTGGAGGGAATGACTGTTAACCAGTTAATGTTTACTTGTCCACCACACTGCAGTGTCAAAAGAGGAAGACAGAGAGACAGGCAGCAACATCACATCAGAGAGCTCTTGACCTCGAAACAGAAAATCCTCAGATCCTGGTATTGTAACATAATATTAAGGATAATATTTATTCATTGATATTGCGCTATTAACTCCACAGCACAATACATACATCATCAACACTATCCCCATTGGGACATTTGATAACATTGGAATGTTTTTGTAAGAGCTTTTCTTGTGGAAAACCTGATGCGGCCCAGCCTCACCCAGATTCTACCTCCAGCGGCCCCCGGGTAAATTGAGTTTGAGACCCCTGAATTAAGGTCTGGGCTTTGACTAGGTCTTTCTAAAACATTTACATGTTTCCTGTTAAACCACTTGAGTGTTGCTTTAGCAGTATGCTTTGGATCTTTGACTTGTTGGAATGTGAACCTTCATCCCAGTCTCATATCACTGACAGACTGAGACAGGTTTTGCTCCAGAATATTCCTGTATTTCATACCATCAATCTTCCCCTCATCCAGGATCATTTTCCTTGTCCCTGCTGCCAAAAAACATCCCCACAGCATGATGCTGCCACCACCATGTTTCACTGTGGGAATGGTGTTCTTGGCATGGTGAGCAGTGTTGGTTTGACGCCAGACAGTGTTTGCCTTTGTGGCCAAAAGTTCAATTTTGGTCTAATGTGACCACAGCACCTTCCTCTATTCATTTTGGGAGTCTCCTACATGTCTTTTGACAAACTTAAAACAAACCTTACAATTTTTGAGTGCAAATAAAGGTTTTTTCTGCCCATTCTTCCATAAAGGCCACCTCTATGGAGTGTATGGCATATTTTGATTGTATGAACAGATACTCCAGGCTCTGCTTGTTATCTCTGCACCTCTTTCAGGGTTAACTTTGGTCTCTGTGCTGCCTCTCTGATTAATGTCCTCCTTGCCAAAGCTGAGAGTTTTGGTTGAGGTCCTCTCCTGGCAGATTTGTTGTGACACCATGGTCTTTCCATTTGATGATAATGGATTTGCTGGTGCTCCGGGGAATCATTAGAGATTGGGATATTTTTTTATAACCCAACCCTGACTTCTGCTTCTCAACAACTTTGTCCCTGACTTGTTTGGAGAGCTCCTTGATCTTCATGATTTGTTTGATAAGTGTTGCCTCTTGCTAATAGGGGTTGCAGCCTCTGTGGCCTTTGAAAAAAGGTGTGTATATACTGACAGACATGGGACACTTAGACTGCACAGGTGGACTTTCATTCACTAAGCATGTGATTTATGAAGGTAATTGTTTGCACCACAAAATTTTTAGAGGCTTCATCAAAAAAGGGGTGAATACTAGTGTTGAGCATTCCGATACCGCAAGTATCGGGTATCGGCCGATATTCGCTGTATCGGAATTCCGATACTTAGTTCCGATATTTTTCCTATATCGTATACCGGAATCGGAAGTTCCCATAATTCTTTGAGAGGCAGTGTGATTTTAGTCAGCCAATGAGGAATCCTACGAAGTGTGGGCACATCCTGTAATGCTGCGGTCATCTTAACTAATGGCATGGCTGTGATTGGCTGCTGAAATGATGTCAGAATGCACTATAAAAGGCGCCGCCGCCATTTTAGCGTCACTGTGCTGTGAACTCAGTTAGGGACAGAACGCTGCTCTGCTGACTCAGAGGGACAGTTAGAGATTGCGATTTTGTGTACTTTGCTTTAGGCAGGCTAGTTTACCAACCGCTGTGTAAAGCTTCCTTTTGCCTTGCAGTGTTGTTTTAACAGCTCTGTGCAAGGTGTGTGTGTGAGAGTGCAGGTGACGCTGCAGTTTGCTCTGCATCCAACGCTGTCTGTAGGCATCTGCACGTGTCACTCACAGACTTTTTTTTTTTCTTTAGTGTAATTCTAGCTGCTCCATTCAATAGAAATTATAGTGTGATGCGCTTCCATCCGTATACAATACATTGGTTGCAAACACTATAGAAGTACAGAAAGGAGCCTTTCACAGATAGTGAACAGTTGTGTTTCAGTGTTCACTGCAGTCTGTGAGGTATTTTTTTTTTTTTTTTTAAATGCAGATCACGCTCCAGTTACTTCTTCAACTAATGCTGCGTGTACTCTGCTGAGTGTCTGTCACTGGCTCATCCTTGTCATTTTTCTAAAGTTGGTGCTGCTTTATTCTATTTTCAATTTACTAAAATCTATTAGTGTGACGCTCTTCCATCAAAATACAATACATTGCTTGCAAACATAATAGAAGTCCACAAAAAGGCCTTTCACAGCAAGTGAACAGTTGTGTTCACTGTTCACTCTAGTCTGAGGTTTAAATTTTTGGTAGGAGTGTAGATCCCGCTCCACTTACTTCAACCACCGCTGCGTGTACTCTGCTGAGTGTCTGTCACTGGCTCATCCTTGTCATTTTTTAAAATTGGTGCTGCTTTATTCTATTTTCAATTTACTAAAATCTATTAGTGTGACGCTCTTCCATCAAAATACAATACATTGCTTGCAAACATAATAGAAGTCCACAAAAAGGCCTTTCACAGCAAGTGAACAGTTGTGTTCACTGTTCACTCTAGTCTGAGGTTTAAATTTTTGGTAGGAGTGTAGATCCCGCTCCACTTACTTCAACCACCGCTGCGTGTACTCTGCTGAGTGTCTGTCACTGGCTCATCCTTCTCATTTTTCTAAAATTGGTGCTGCTTATTCTATTTTCAATTTACTAAAATCTATTAGTGTGACGCTCTTCCATCAGAATACAATACATTGCTTGCAAACATAATAGAAGTCCACAAAAAGGCCTTTCACAGCAAGTGAACAGTTGTGTTCACTGTTCACTCTAGTCTGAGGTTTAAATTTTTGGTAGGAGTGTAGATCCCGCTCAACTTACTTCAACCACCGCTGCGTGTACTCTGCTGAGCGTGTCTCACTGCACCATCCTTCACATTTTTCTCGAATTGGTGCTGCTACATTCTATTTCAAATAATTCAAATCTATTACTGTGACGTGCTTCCATCCGTATACAATACATTGGTTGCAAACAATATAGAAGTACACAAACGGGCCTTTCACAGCTACTGAACAGTTGTGTGCACTGTTTACTGTAGTCAGAGGTTTTCATTTTTGTAGTGCAGATCCCGCTCCAGTTAGTTCTTCAACCACTGTTGCTTGTACTCTGCTGAGCGTGTCTCACTGCCTCATCCTTCACATTTTTCTCGAATTGGTGCTGCTACATTCTATTTCAAATAATTCAAATCTATTACTGTGACGTGCTTCCATCCGTATACAATACATTGGTTTCAAACACTATAGAAGTACACAAAGGGGCTTTTCACAGCTAGTGAACATGGGTTTTTAATTTTTAACTAAAATATGTATTTTTTCAAATGACACAAATATAAGTAATGTTGAAGAGGAATAGTCCTACATCCATTGTTTGCACAATATTACAGGTGTACATCACGTCCCTTAATCAACAATGTATTATTATTTTTACTTGTATGCTTTTATTTAAAAGCTAAGAACACAGAAGGATAACCTTCGCACTGCAGCTGTTGTCAAAGTTCAACCCACATTATGCACTTCCAACATTGCAGCATTTGAGGCATGATGTGAGTTGGATTTGTCAAAGTTATGGAGTGAGAAGGTTCACCATCAGTACCCTATAGCATAAGTATGCTTTTGTGTTAGCATTTGTGTTAGACATGTGGATATCTGCCATAATATGTCACAATTATTTAGTTACAGATTTGTTACCAACACTAATCATTGAATGGTTTTAAATGTGACGTTTCACTTGTTTACAGCTTAGAAATAAGGGTGTAGCCTGATATCTATGTGTAGCACTAGCCACTTTAACATGTCATGTTTTTTTCAACATGTGTAGCTAGGTAGCAGTAATTTTTGCCGGACACACAGCAGGGGAGCAGCAGGCGTTACTGAACCCCACAAACACATCATCGATTGTTTTGATCTGTGCATCCAACACTTCTGAGCCCAGGGTCAAGGAGGGTGTAGGCTGAGGCCTAGTATGAGATGTTTGAACTTTAATTTGAACTTTAATTTGGAGTTAGCAGCATTAATTTTTGTCAGACACACAGCAGGGGAACAGCAGGCGTTACTGAACCCCACTATCACTATAGCTTGTGTATTGGTCTGTGGACACGACACTTCTGAGCAGCAACTGGCAGTGTTGTAGCCCAGGGAGTATAGTTCAGGTGGTAGAAAGATGAACATAACAGGAGACATGGAAAACGTTGCCAACCAGTTAGTTAATCTGAAACCGGACAGGCAAATTCAGGCGAGATCCATGCCTTGTTCATTTTCAGAAAAGTAAGCCGGTCTACATTATCGGAGGATAGTCGCATGCAACGGTCTGTTAGTACACCACCTGCAGCAGTAAAGACGCGCTCCGATAATACACTGGCAGCAGGGCAAGCCAGCACCTCCAATGCATACTGGCTAAGCTCTGGCCATGTATCCAGCTTAGAGACACCAAACTTGAATGGGGAAGAGCCATCTGGGAGTACACTGAGAGGGCAAGACATGTAGTCTGTCACCATCTTACGGAAATGTTGCCTCCTGCTGACTGGAGCCGTCTCGGATGGTGTAGACATTGGTGGCGCTGCCACAAAACTTCGCCACATTTGGAACATACTGGTCTTGCCCTGTGCAGAGGCGCTGCTTGTGCTCCCTCTTGTTGCAGAGCTGTCTCCACTTCCTCAACGCACAGAGCTGCTTTGTAAAGCAGTAGCAGCAGCAGTGCTCTCGGCTGGAATGGAGAACATTATGGATTGCACCAGTGTGTCTTGTTACTTCCGCATTTTACGCTCCCGGTTCAACGGTGTGATGAGGCTTTGTAAGTTGTCCCGGTAGCGAGGGTCTAGGAGGTTGTACACCCAATAATCAGACGTGGTGTGAATGTGTTCGATGCGGCGGTCGTTTCTCAGGCACTGCAGCATGAAATCAACCATGTGCTGCAGACTCCCAACTGGCCAAGAAACGTTGTCCCCTGCAAGAGGCGTCATCTCTGCCTGCTGTGCATCACCCCACCCTTGGTCTACATACTGACTAGAGCATTGTCTACCTCCCTCTGGAGCGATGTCTTCCTCCTCCATTGACTCCTCCTCATCCTCCTCACAAAGTCCTTCAAATACATAAAAATTTACAAAATTTAAAACTCATAAAATTTAAAAACATTGTATCATAATTCTGTAACATCACTTTATGGAAACACAATAGCATTACAAAAGGATAGACAAAAACTGTACATTATGTGCTTTGTAAATACATTAAAAGTTTGGAATGGTTATGAAAATATAGACAGCGACTCTGGAGGTTCAATTGTTGATACAGCATGGTACTTTGAAAGTCTTCCAGCCCTTTGTGAGGAACCACGTTGCGCTGACTGTCCAGAAGGTGATGGAATTTGTGACTCCTCATCCTCCACCTCTTCCAAAACCTCATGCCTTAGTGCTTGCAGTGTTTTTTGAAGCAGGCAGATAAGGGGGACAGTCAGGCTGACTAGTGCATCATCTGCACTCGCCATCCGCGTTGACTCATCAAACGCACGCAAAACGTGGCAGATGTCCTTCATAGAGTCCTTTGCCACTCATTACACTGGCTGCCCATTCAATATAGGATCCAATTCTAATTACTGGTTCTCACCAACAAAGCTCTCCACAGTGCAGCACCCCCCTACATCTCCTCCCTCATTTATATTTATCGGCCTAACCGACTGCTGCACTCTGCAAATGCCCTTCGACTAACCTCTGCATTAATCCGTAACTCCCACTCCCAACTCCAAGACTTCTCCCGCGCTACGCCAATCCTCTGGAATGCTCTACCCCAAGAAATTAGGACTATCCGCAATTTGGATGGTTTCAGGCGCTCCCTCAAAACACATTTGTTCACAGTGGCCTATCACATTCACTAATCAAAGTCATTCTATGTGTAAGTCTGTGTGTGTAGCCCATTCACTATCTCCATGCATCCCTCACTCCCTTAAAATGGCTGGACCATCATTGTAAAAACACCATTGTATATAAACACCTGTACTTTGTATCTCCCCCACCTCATTGTAGATTGTAAGCTTTCACCAGCAGGGGCGGCTGATTTTGCTTTAATTATTGTATTGTTAACGTTGTTACTTATGACTTGTGTTTTGAAACTGTTAAACTGTAAAGCACTGCGGAATATTATGGTGCTATATAAATAAAGATTATTATTATTATTCTTATTATAGAGGCCCACTCAGTAGTGGTGAAGTGTGAACGGCGCAAATTGTGAGTCGATTGCGCCTGATGCAGCTGATACTCCATTACTGTTGGCTGCTGCTCACACAACCGCTCCAACATATGTAACGAGGAATTCCACCTGGTGGGTACGTCACATATGATGCGATGTTCATGAAGGCGAAATCTGCGTTGCAGAGCTGCAATCAGCGATCTGACCATGCTGGAACGTCGCAAGTGAGCGCACTCTAGGCGGACCTTGTGCAGCAGTGCATCAAGATCCGGATAGTCCCTCAAAAAACTCTGCACGACCAAGTTGAGCACATATGACAGACATGGTATGTGAGTGAGGTTGCCAAGGCCCAGAGCTGCCACCAGATTTCGGCCATTGTCACACACTACCAAGCCTGCCTGTAGATTCGCTTCCAAAAACCACACGTCGCTCTCCTGCTTTATGGCATTACAGAGCTCCTGCGCTGTGTGGCTAAGATTCCCCATGGAAATTAATTTCAGGACGGCCTGTTGACATTTGGACACGGCTGTGCTCATATCGGTCGCAACAGGTAAACGTTCACGGGTCCATGTGGAGGTAGACCGTGACGGCTCCTGCAGCGATGATTCTGAGGAACTGGAGTAGGAGGAGGAGTCAATGTGTACAGACTTGATTCCTGCAATCCTTGGAGTTGGCAGAACACGTACAGCGCCACTTGCAAGATCAGTACCCGGCTACACAACATTGACCCAATGGGCAGTGAGGGAAAGGTATTGTCCCTGGCCATGGGTGTTAGAACCCTCTTGTTAGGTTTTGTTTCAGTTTGCTGGTCACATGACCTTTTTTCCCTATTTAGTCTGGCTCCGCCCTTCTGGCTTTGCTTGACTTCATTGTATTATCTACTGTTAAGCTAGCCGGGTGCTTAGGTGCCTTAATCAGTCAGTTTTGCTTGATGTTAGGATCGCAAAGTATTTTTTTTTCTGTTTAATTATCCATGCTACAATTTATGTTAGGAGGTGTCCACCTTTTCTCCCAGTCCCTAGATCTTGTAGGGATTCCTCCCTCGCAACTATAGGTCTTCGTTCACACTAGATGAGGACTTTAGCGGGTCTGGTCGCAGGATCAGGTTCCCTGTTACATCGTAGGGATTCAGCTTAGTTGTATTGTAGGGACAGAATTCCCTTCTTTCCTTACTGGTTGTAGCAAATCATAACAATGGGTACTGGTCCACGCATCGGTGGTCAGGTGGACCTTGCTACTGAGGGCGTTTAGTAGCGCATGTTTAATTTTTCCCTCAACATGCTTTTGCAGACCAGGGACGGCTTGCCTGCTGAAATTAAATCGGTTTGGCACATTGTATTGTGGGACTGACAATGATATTCAGTTACGGAAACTGTCTGTCTCCACCAGCCTGAATGACAGCATTTCAAGGGACAGGAGTTTTGGAATGCCAGCATTCAGAGCCTGTGCTCGTGCATGGTTTGCGGAGTATGGCCGTCTTTTATCCCATGCCTGTGCTACCGATGGCTGTTTTGTGGCCTGGGAGTGTGAGGATGACAGGGAACTTGCTGCTGTGTGTGGAATAACACTTTGTCTCTGGACAACAGTGGCCGAGGTTCTTCCATGGCGATCCTGTGAGGAAGCAGAACCAGCTGTGTGTGAGCTCGATGAAGAGGCTTCAACACAACCTGAAGATGTAGGTGCTGCTGTAGGTTGGCCTACATCTCCAGTGTGTCTTTGTAACTCAACTACGTGCTTTGTCCGCACATGTTTCCACATATTTGTGGTATTGAGGTGACTGACACTTTTAGCTATTTTTAATTTTTGATTACACAGCTTGCATTTGACATAGCAAATATCATGTGCATGTGTGTGAAAAAAGGACCACGCAGTGCAAGTCCTGTGAGTGCACGTTTTGACTTTTGGAAGACAACTGCTCCGAACAGGTGCCAAACTGGAGGCTACAGGCAACCGAGTCTGCAGCCTAACTCTCCCTCCTGTTTGTACCGTTGGGGCAATGTCTTCCTCTATCTTCCTTCTATCACTAACCACTTCTCTAGGCCTCTCCCAGCTTTCAACCAAAGTACTGGTTCTCAGCCACAAAGCTATCCACAGTGCAGCACCCCTCCTACATCTCCTCCCTCATTTCTATCTATCGGCCTAACCGACTGCTGCGCTCTGCAAACGACTTTCGACTAACCTCTGCACTAATACGTACCTCCCACTCCCGACTCCAAGACTTCTCCCGCGCTACGCCAATCCTCTGGAATGCTGTACCCCAAGAAATTATAACTATCCACAATTTGCATGGTTTCAGGCGCTCCCTCAAA
Organism: Oophaga sylvatica; assembly: GCA_033576555.1. NCBI lineage: Eukaryota > Metazoa > Chordata > Amphibia > Anura > Dendrobatidae > Oophaga > Oophaga sylvatica. The sequence continues at coordinate 14,714 of JARQOD010011275.1, forward strand.
ACACATTTGTTCAGAGCGGCCTATCACATTCACTGATCAATGTCATTCTATGTATTCTGTGTAAGTGTGTATGTGTGTCTGTGTCTCTAGCCCATTCAGTATCTCCATCCCTCAGTCCCTTAAGATGGCTGGACCATCATTGTAAATGCACCATTGTATATAAACACCTATACTTTGTATCTCCCCCACCTCATTGTACATTGTAAGCTGTCACGAGCAGGGGCGACTTATTTAGCTTAAATTATTGTATTGTTAACGTTGTTACTTATGACTTGTGTTCTTAAACTGCAAAACTGTAAAGCGATGCGTAATATGATGGCGCTATATAAATTAATATTATTATTATTAGGATTCCTCTGAGCTGCTCCCACCACCTTCCTGTTCCTCACGCCATGTTGGGTCTTGGACCTCATCATCTCCACTACCCTCTTCCAACACCTGCTGCTGTTGGGTGGTCTGGCCAGCACCATGCTCAACAGAAACTGGCACCTGAGTCTCATCATCAGCAGATGCGTTCTGCGGTGTGCTGACCATCGGCACTGTCTCACCCGCTGTTAGGGTCTGCGGAACGCACCTAATAGATATAATAAAGAGGTGCGTTCGCAGCCCGGGGTCCACCGTGCAGGCGAAGCCCGCTGCTAATAAGATGGCGAAAGTAGCGATCTCTGTTATCCCGCAGATTCGCTAAAAATAAACGCCGTAGCGCGTTGTGGCAGTAAGTGCGAACTCTGTTAATCCCAGAGCCGCTAACGGGATGCTACAGCTCTATATGGCGATAGGTGCGAACTCACTTAGCTTTAGTGAGCCGCAAAGTAAACATGCTAGGGCGCTGTCTAGCGTCAAAAGCGAACCCTGTTACGTCACAGAGCCGCTGAGAAAAAGTACCGTGTCCGGTCAAGCTCTCAGGTACACGGTTAATTGCTAGCGAGCATAATACGTGGTCATGCGCTAATGTCCTCGCGGGAGTCACCCGCAATCTATGGCGTCTGAACGCCAGACCCTGAATACGGCAATCAAACTCCTCACCGGTTATGCCGGTAATCTAGGGCATCTAGGACACCGACCCTGACCAACTAGCACACCAAACTCCTCACCGATTAAGTCGGTATTCTAGTGGCTTATTTCAGCCGGGTCCCTAACCACACACACGCATGACCATACTGGCGCATAGCATACAATGGTTGATATTAGCGCATGGCGGCCCAGCCATGCTACCCTTTTATAGCAACAGCTACAGGACCTTCCAGGAACAAGGACCAATGAGAAGCTGTTACAAACACACGTAGCTACATGACCTTCCTGGCGGACCAATAGGAGCCGCTGCAGCACCTGAACATGTGACCCCTGATCTCCAATGAGAGATCTCACCCTGGGCATGCTCAGATGGGAAAACGCAGGACTTTGTCTCAAAGATGGCTGCTCCAGCACTGGCTATAATAGCAGATCCAGGAAAGGCAGCAGCAAGTCACTGCCCAGTAGTGGAGTGGGCAAGACACCTGGACCGATGTCTCTGCTGAGCAGGCTCCACTGCGACCGGAGACGAATGGGAGACCGCAGCGGGACGGGTTCGAGACTCCCCTTGTGCAGCAGCGGGAAATCGAACCCTAACATGGCCCCCCCTTCTCTGGGCCTCGCTGCGCTCAAAGGCAGCGACGAGCTGCGGAGCGTGAACATGCTCGGCAGGCTCCCAGGATCTATCCTAAGGCCCATAACCCCTCCAATCCACCAAATAAAATTTTTTGCCTCGTACCACCTTGCACCCAACAATGGCGTTCACCTCATGATCGTCGGTAGATGAACCCGACGTCCCGGCAGATGACTCGGAAAACCGGGAAATGGCCACGGGTTTCAAGAGGGACACGTGAAAGGTGTCAGTGATACCAAGGCGAGGCGGAAGGGCTAGGCGGTAAACTACCGGGTTCACCTGCTCAAGAACTTTAAAGGGGCCCAAAAAGCGAGGTGCCAACTTGGTGGACTCTACCCGTAGCCTGATGTTTCGGGCAGAAAGCCACACTAGGTCACCCGGAGCAAACGTAGGAGCGGGGCGCCGATGGGCATCGGCCGAAGACCTCATCCTCTCTTTGGAGGCCTGAATGGCATCCTGAGTGCGGTCCCAAATGTCCCGTGCCTCCACAGCCCAGTCTGCCACCCTGGAATCGGCGGAAGACACGGGCATAGGCACTGGTACCCGCGGATGCTGACCGTAGTTCAGGAGGAATGGGGTCTGTCCGGTGGAATCAGCCACAGCATTGTTTAATGCAAACTCAGCCCATGGTAGCAAGGATGCCCAGTCATCCTGCCTGGCTGAGACAAAATGTCGTAGATAGGTGACCAAGGTCTGGTTGGCCCTCTCTACCAACCCATTCGTCTCAGGATGGTACGCTGAAGAGAGATTTAACTCAATGCTGAGTAGACGACAAAGCTCTCTCCAGAACCGAGACGCAAACTGGGGACCTCGGTCACTGACAATTTTGTCCGGCATGCCATGTAGACGGAAGACATGCCTAACGAACAACGCTGCCAGAGCCCGTGCAGAAGGTAACCGTGGTAGCGGCACCAGATGCACCATTTTGGAGAAATGGTCGGTGATTACCCAAATGATGGTGCAACCCCGAGACTTGGGTAAGCCCACCACAAAGTCCATCCCAACCATCTCCCAGGGCCTGTCTGCCACCGGCAAAGGGTAAAGTAACCCAGCTGGCCGTTGTCGTGGAGACTTATTCTTGGCGCAGGAGACACACGCCCGAACATAGTCCCCAACATCACGGACCATATGCGGCCACCAATAAGTCCTCGCCAGCAATTCAGATGTCCTCTTTGCCCCAAAGTGTCCACCAACCCTGGACGAATGTGCCCAAGAGAGTACCTCCGGTCGTAAATTGGTAGGTACAAAAGTCTTGCCCGGGGGCACAGACTCTAGTGAAACCGAGGCTCCTCCACCTCCTCCTCAGAGGACACCACAGAGCGAGAGAGAGCGTCGGCACGAATGTTCTTCTCTCCCGAGAGGAAATGGAGGGTGAAATTAAACCGGGAGAAGAACAAGGACCATCTGGCCTGGCGAGAATTAAGCCGCTGGGCTGTCTGTAGATACACCAAATTCTTGTGGTCGGTGAAAACTTGGAAGGGAAAGCGGGCCCCCTCCAACAGATGTCTCCACTCAGAGAAGGCCAACTTCATGGCTAGCAACTCCCTATCCCCGATGGAATAATTCCTCTCCGCTGATGTGAAGGTCTTAGAGAAGAAGAAGCAAGGATGCTTCCGACGTTGAGCATCCTTTTGGTAGATGACTGCTCCAGCACCAACGGATGAGGCATCCACCTCCAATAAAAATGGCTTATCAACATCGGGGCGATGTAGGATAGGAGCGCTAGCAAAATGAGACTTAACAGAAGAGAAAGCCGTGGAGACCTCTTCCGACCACAATTTGGGATTTGCTCCCTTCTTGGTGAGGGCTACCAAGGGAGCTACCAAGGTAGAGAAATGCGGAATGAACTGGCGATAGTAATTAATGAACCCCATAAAGCGCTGCACCGCTTTAAGAGAGTGAGGTTCCTGCCAGTCCATCACAGCCTGTAGTTTGACCGGATCCATAGCCAATCCCTGGGTTGAGATGATATAACCAAGGAAAGGTAAATACTCCAGCTCAAACATACATTTCTCCAACTTAGCATAAAGGGAATTAGCCCGTAAGAGGTCGAAGACTCTGCAGACATCTCTCCGGTGGGAGTCAATATCTGGAGAGAAGATGAGTATATCATCCAGATAGACTACGACCGAGGTGGAGAGCATATCCCGGAAGATGTCATTGACAAAGTCTTGGAAAACGGCTGGAGCATTACAGAGCCCAAAGGGCATCACCAGATATTCGTAATGCCCGTCCCTGGTATTGAAAGCCGTCTTCCATTCGTCCCCCTCACGGATGCGAATCAGGTTATACGCACCGCGCAGATCTAACTTAGTGAATACCCTTGCTCCCCGAAGCCTATCAAATAGCTCCGAAATCAAGGGCAACGGGTACTTGTTTTTAACAGTGATGGCGTTAAGACCCCGGTAATCAATACACGGACGCAATTCTCCATTTTTCTTCTGTACGAAGAAAAATCCCGCCCCAGCCGGTGACACCGACTTCCTAATAAACCCTCTTGCCAGGTTCTCCTGAATATATTGCGACATGGCCTCTGTCTCAGGAAGAGAGAGGGGATAGACCCTTCCCCGAGGAGGTTCTGCGCCAGGCAAGAGGTCGATAGGACAGTCATAGGGGCGATGAGGTGGAAGAGTCTCAGCAGCCTTCTTGGAGAACACATCTGCATATGACCAGTAGCACTTGGGGAGTGGAGTAAGATCTGCGGGTAACTCAGTAGTGGTAACCTGAACGCAACTCCTGACACATCTGCCTCTACATGCATCACTCCAACCCAGTATCCTACCCGAAGTCCACTCTATATGTGGGGAGTGGAAACGGAGCCAAGGTATACCTAGTAGGATCTCGTCTAATCCCTCGGGAAGGACGAGTAGGGAAATAAGTTCCTGATGGGAAGGAGATACCAACAATGCAAGTGGAACAGTCTGGTGTGTAATTTGTGAGGGCAATGTCGACCCATTCACTACCCGGACAGTCACTGATTTGTCAAGAGCCACCAGAGGTATTGCATGACGGCGAGCAAAGTCAGAGGACATGAAGTTCCCCTCTGCTCCTGAGTCCACGCAAAGGTCGGCGGCGATAGTGGAAGTGCCTACAGTGATTGTCCCTTTAAGTGTCAACTTGGAGGAAAATGCCGCTGTCTCTAGTGAACCTCCTCCCAGGACCACTAGACGCGATCGCTTCCCCGATCGCTGTGGACATTTGTTGGCATAATGTCCTGTCTGCTGGCACACACTACAGACCACGGATACTCGAGTGGTCCGAGACTTAGATCTCACTCGAGAAATCTCCATGGCCTCAGGGGAATCGGGCGCCTGAATGGAAGATTCCAGAGGTCTGGCGAAGGTGGGCGCCAGCCGGAACCTCTGCCTACACTGGGCCCGCTCCAACCTCCGCTCGTTAAAACGAAGGTCGATGCGGGTAGATATGGTAATGAGCTCCTCCAGTGTGGCAGGAATCTCCCTGGTGGACAAGGCATCCTTCACATGGTCTGCCAGTCCCCTCCAGTACATGGGTATAAGGACTTTATCTGGCCAATCCAGCTCAGAGACCAGAGTCCGAAATTGGACGGCAAACTGGCTGACCATGGATGAACCCTGGGTGATAGTCAACAGTTGAAGAGCCGTATCGTGGGTGACACGAGGTCCTAAAAAGACCTGTTTAAGAGTGTTCAAGAAGAGAGGAGCACTCTGCACCACACGATCATCGCGCTCCCATAACGGCGTTGCCCACTCCAACGCCCTGCTCAACAAAAGGGATATGATAAAACCCACTTTCGCCCGCTCCGTGGGATAATGTGCAGCCAGAAGCTCTAGATGTATGGAGCACTGACTGACGAAACCCCGACATTGTTTACTATCACCGGTAAACTTGTCTGGAAGTGGGAGGCGGGAAATAGTCGGAGCAGGGGTGGCAGAGGACAACCTGGCTGCAGCCACGCTAGCAGCCTGAACAGCGACTGCGGTAACATCCACAGCTGAGGTTGTGCGCTCAAGAGCCGCCAACCTTCCCTCCAGCTGCTGGATGTACTGCCTTAGACGCTGGTCATCCGCCATTTTACTAGCCAGACCCTGGCGCTAATATTATGTTAGGGTCTGCGGAACGCACCTAATAGATATAATAGAGAGGTGCGTTCGCAGCCCGGGGTCCACCGTGCAGGCGAAGCCCGCTGCTAATAAGATGGCGAAAGTAGCGAACTCTGTTATCCCGCAGAGTCGCTAAAAATAAACGCCGTAGCGCGTTGTGGCAGTAAGTGCGAACTCTGTTAATCCCAGAGCCGCTAACGGGATGCCACAGCGCTATATGGCGATAGGTGAAAACTCACTTAGCTTTAGTGAGCCGCAAAGTAAACATGCTAGGGCGCTGTCTAGCGTCAAAAGCGAACCCTGTTACGTCACAGAGCCGCTGAGAAAAAGTACCGTGTCCGGTCAAGCTCTCAGGTACACGGTTAATTGCTAGCGAGCATAATACGTGGTCATGCGCTAATGTCCTCGCGGGAGTCACCCGCAATCTATGGCGTCTGAATGCCAGACCCTGAATACGGCAATCAAACTCCTCACCGGTTATGCCGGTAATCTAGGGCATCTAGGACACCGACCCTGACCAACTAGCACACCAAACTCCTCACCGATTAAGTCGGTATTCTAGTGGCTTATTTCAGCCGGGTCCCTAACCACACACACGCATGACCATACTGGCGCATAGCATACAATGGTTGATATTAGCGCATGGCGGCCCAGCCATGCTACCCTTTTATAGCAACAGCTACAGGACCTTCCAGGAACAAGGACCAATGAGAAGCTGTTACAAACACACGTAGCTACATGACCTTCCTGGCGGACCAATAGGAGCCGCTGCAGCACCTGAACATGTGACCCCTGATCTCCAATGAGAGATCTCACCCTGGGCATGCTCAGATGGGAAAACGCAGGACTTTGTCTCAAAGACGGCTGCTCCAGCACTGGCTATAATAGCAGATCCGGGAAAGGCAGCAGCAAGTCACTGCCCAGTAGTGGAGTGGGCAAGACGCTGATATGGAAATTTAATTAGGATAAAAATATCCTGTGTTTGCTGCTTGCCATGTCCAAATCTCTATATAATGTCTTTTTGAGCGCTCAGAACGAAATGAGGACTGTCCACACGAAAGTGTCAGTATAACAGTTCGTCAAAGACATACATTTATTATTCATTCAAGGTTTTATACGTTTACAAAAAGGGGCTGGTTAGTCAATTAACATACAATTAAAAGCTGCTAGATTATTGGCTGTTCTAGTGTAAATATGATAATTATGATAATCATGATTAAAAGAGCTGAAGTTGCAGAATTATTGTTTATATTCTTGTGACCTAGTTGCCTTGCATAACTATTATGTAAACAACAGATATCTAATAGGACATTTTGTACTTCATGCATTTGTTCCTTTACGAAGGCCTCTTATGAAGGCCAGATTTCTTTAAAACGACTGATTATATCTGGCCTAGAAATATGTGAGCACAAGGTTTTTTAGCAAGTGAGATCTATCTAACTGTGAACTGTGAATACATATATGTGAATATACTTTGAATATATGGAATACATATATATTTCCATGACAGTCCCCCCTTAGATACCACTTGCCCTAAAAACCTGCTCCTGGCCCAAAGCGCTGCAACTCTTTTATGCTGCCGGTGAGTTGAGACACCCCTAGTACATGCCTCCCCCACCGAATACAGACTTTTCGCAAATGGGCGGTCAGGAGGACTGTCCCTGTCGGGGGTTTATGTGTTTGCAATCATAGTCTCCTTATTGATAGGATGATTCATCAAGGATGTGTATTCTCAGTCTGGAGGTAGTTCGGAGATCTGGTCAACCCAGGCAGTTCTATCCGGACTGGTGCGAGGTCCAAGATGGTGAGTGGCATCAAATTTGTTGTCTCCTGAACAGTTTTTTCCATTATCCTGCGGATACAAGGAATTACACAGCAACCAGTAATTAATGCAAAAATGAGAACCCCCATAATGGCTGTCCCAACCTGTGCCAACATTTTCTGCCACCCACTCATCCACCCAAAGTATCGATCCCATGGGTCAGTGACACCTGAGTTCTGTTTCAGTTCCTCTGATAACTCATTAAGTTTCTGTATTGCCATTGTGACTTTACTATTTGGGCCAGTGTTGTCTGGGATGTAGGTGCAACAGGTGTCTTTGATCATTTTGTAAACACCTCCTTTCTCAGCTAGAATCATATCCAAAGCCATTCTATTCTGGAATGCCATAATGGAAGTGGGGCCTAACTGTGCTGCCAAACCTTTTACAGCATCTATGGTGAAGTTAACAAATCTCTGCTGGTTATAATAGGTGAATTTATCCAATCACTTTTTTTTATAGTTACTAGGCAATAGGACTAAAAACCCTTTAACTTGGTCTCTGGCCTGACCATCAGGTAGGTCATCTGTCTTTTCTGGTCATCAAGCACCCGACACCTTTCGGGCTTGGGTGCCTCCTGGACGGGTTTCCTTGAAAATTCGATAGTGATTCAAACGGGCCCTTTCCCCTATTTACACAGGGTTTGATGTCACTGGGTCTTGGACAGGATCAAAAAACGGGCAGTGAGAGAAAAACCGAGAGGACATTATTTTTGACCAATCAATTACATAATTTTAAATTTTTTGGTACTGAGGAGAGCAGGGCAAAAAAAAAGCAAAACCCAGAGAGTTGGAATCTAGGGGTTTGCAGTCCCCCACAAACCCCCAAAACAAAGGCAACCCTGGACGTTCCTACTTTGGCCAACCCCTGTCCAGCCGAAAAGCTAACTACACCTAAGAAAAAAAGGAAAGCTACTCCCCCGGAGCAACCCCCAAAAGAAATAGGAACCCCCCAAACAGTAATGGGGTTAGAAAAAGGGGAAAATACAACACAGAAAAAAAAATAGAATAGAAAACCGGGGGCCCAATCTGTCTAATAAAGAGGATGGGGAAAGGGCACTTACTGAAACCCCCAAAAAACCCCTAAAGTACCAACTCAATTTAAATTTCAAAAAAACCTGAATCACAAACCTCACCACCTAAATAGTTTTTCCGGGAACAAAAACAAACAGCAACCACTGAAAAAACGAAAAACAAAAGAACAAACAGGGGGAACTAAACTGAGGGAGCATAAGCCCCCAAGGACCCGGGAGACCCCCCCAGAATGCAGGGCAAAAAAAGCAGGGACCAAAAAAACTAAAAAAAAAAATTCTTACGTTAGCAAAATCGGCACGAAACAGCTTTTTTGGGGCCTGGAAGTGTGCCTTAAAGCTAAACTGCAATAGGGGGTTGTCTGCCATGGTTTGCGTGTCTCTTGGGGAATTTTTCAGCATTCTACTTTTGGTTTTTGTTCAGTTTTTTTACCTTCCGCGCTCTGGGGGTGGTAAGGAGTGTGTAGGGCCCAAATCGCCCACTGCTAATCGGGGCTTTTGTGCAATTTTCTTGGAAAAGCGGTCCCTGATCACTTTCTATCATTTTTGGAACCCCGTATTGCACGCTATTTTTCCGAAGTAGCTTTGTTGCAGTAGCTTTGCTACTTGGAAGGCTTTTGTTTATCTTTAAAATACTTTTTTTGACCACAATGGCTATTTAATCCTCACTTGGCGATATCTGGAAAGTGGTCTATCGATCCTTGAAGCTGGGGAAGGGTCTTCCCAAAAGGGGAGGGGTCTTTCTTCCATACG
>JARQOD010011276.1:0-24042 GCA_033576555.1 Oophaga sylvatica
AATGTATAAAGGTTCGCTGGAGCACACGCCGGCATGCTAAGATCATATGTGTTTGGTGTGTTGATGGATACATTACCACCCTGTGTGAACGTGTGCTGTTACTAGCACTGCGAGTGTGTGTCTTGACAGGCAGTGTAGGGTGGGAACTCCCGCTTGGCTTGGTATCTTTTTCCCGTCCTGTGTGTGGTTAGCACAGCAGAGTCACAGAGCAAGAAAAAACATCAGTTTAGACTTTCCTGTGGGGTAGCTATAGAGACCCCAACTAGCGTCAATACTACTTTACTCCTGTGCCATCAAACAGGGTATATCTCTGAGTGCTTTCTTTTATAGTACCGCTCTGTGATGTAACAGAGTTAGGTACTTTGCGCTCTGTTCACCTGAGTCACCTTTAACTCGGCGTGATTATTGTGCTTGCTCGCAGCTTCGTTCTGCCATTGTTCATTAGCTGCAGTTTTCCATCACTGTACGGTGTACCCCGGGTTGCGATCACACTTTATCATAATTTATATTTAGTTCGATCCGCAAACCCTAACAGTCTTTTAGTGCCAGGGTCTGGCTAGCAATGGCGGACGAGCAGCGTTTACAGCGATACATCCAGCAGCTGGAGGACAGGTTGTCTGCTCTAGAGCGCACGACTACAGCAGTGGATGTTGCCGCAGTAGGGGCTCATGCAGCCAGTGAAGCTGTGTCCAGAGTTTCTGCTGCCACCCCTGTCCCGTCTCTCACTTCCCCCTGCCCGATAAGCTCTCAGATGACAGCAAAGTTTGTTGGGGATTTGTGAACCAGTGCGCTATTCATTTGGAGCTACTGGCATCACGTTTCCCATCAGAGCGGGCCAAGGTGGGATTTGTCGTCTCTTTATAGACGGACAGGGAGTTGGAGTAGGCTACGCCGCTGTGGGTGCGTAATGACCAGGTGGTGCAGAGCGTCTCTCGCTTTCTGAGCACTCTGAAACAGGTCTTCTTAGGACCTCAAGTTACCCACAATGCAGCGCTCCAATTCTTAGCATTAACCCAGGGTTCCTCCATGGTCAGCCAGTTTGCCATCCAATTTCAGACTCTAGCAACCGAGTTGGAATGGCCGGATAAAGTCCTAATTCCAGTATTCTGGAAGGGGCGTGCTGTTCATGTAAAGGATGCACTGTGTTATGAATGTTTTAGAAATGAATTCTGAGCAGAAGCTCCCTCTGGTGGTTACACACAGTACTGAACCATTCAATGAGGATTGGCAATCAGGAATTACAAACTGGCTGGATATAAGGGAGGTTCCCCCATCATGGTTGCCGGTGATCAATTGTTCCTGTCTCAACGTTGTTTCCTGGTTCACTTGGAAGCTTGCTGAGTCTTGCCTCTTCTCCTGCTCTCAGATAAGATATTTTCTGTTTTTTGTTTTTGTGCTTGCCATTTGCATTTTCTCTGCATTTCTGTGAGGTTGGCCAGGTTCCCCTCCCCGGGGGCTTGGGCCCCTCTCGGTTCCTCTGGAGCCACTGTTGTTTGTTCATTTGCCTTTTCCAGTTTTTTCAGTGGCTGCGGCTGAGTTTTGTTACACCAGAGAACTAATTTAGGTGGTAGAGGTCGTGTGATCTCAGGTGTTTTTGCAATTAGTAGCGTTGGCTTTTTTTTTTAGGGTTTTTTGGATTGCAGTAAGTATCCTTCCTATCCGTTTCTGTCTAGGCAGATTGGGCCCCAACGTTTTCTCATACTATTTTCTGTCTGTGTCTGTATTTCCTCTTGTCTAACTGCCATTACATGTTTGGGGGCTTCCTATGTTCTTTGGGGATCTGCTCCGGGGCAGATAGCTTTCCTCTTTCTATCTTTAGGTGTAGTTATCCTCTCAGGCTGTGACGAGGCGTCTAGGACCAACGTAGGAACGCTCCACGCTGCCTTTAGTTGTGGTGGTTAGTCAGGGTACTGCAATCCAGTAGATTCCAACCTCTCTGGTGTATTGCCATTTTTGCCTGCTCTCCTCAGCTACCAAAACATAACAGTATCACCTGCCCAACTGAAAATTATATGGTACTCACAGAAGGGAAAAATAGTGTGGAAATAAAAAAGGTTGTCAGAGTTGTCAGAGATTTTTTTTTTCTGTTTGTTGCATTTTTTCCCTCTTTCTCTGGGTGCTGAGGAGGATTTTTTTTTTCTCAATGGAGTTTGCACAGTTGTCTGGCCGTGTGGATCAGCTTGCCACTGAGGTTCGGAGTATTGGTACCTATCTTGCTAGGTTGCCAGTTGTGGAACCCAGGATCCCCATGCCAGATTTGTTTTTGGGGGATCGAGCTAAATTTCTGAATTTCAAAAATAACTGTAAATTGTTTTTTGCCTTAAAACCTAAGTCCTCAGGGAACGCAGCACAGCAGGTTCAAATTGTCATCTCTCTCCTGCGCGGCGATCGTCAGGATTGGGCTTTTTCCCTGACACCTGGGGACCCTGTTTTGAGTGATGTTGATGCATTTTTTCTGGCTCTGGGGTTATTGTACGATGAACCTAATGTCACTGATCAAGCTGAAAAAACCTTGTTGGCATTAAATCAGGGGCTTGAGGACGCTGAATTGTACTGTCAGAAATTCCGAAAGTGGGCAGTCCAGACCAAATGGAATGATGATGCTTTGGCAGCCCTTTTTCGGAAGGGTCTGTCAGAGAATGTAAAAGATGTTATGGTGGGTTTCCCTGCTCCCTCTGGTCTTAATGATTCTATGTCATTAGCGATTCAAATTAACAGACGTTTGCTTGAGCGTAGAAGTATGCGTGGAATAGTGTTGCCTTGTGAACCAGCTTCTGAACCCATGCAGTGTGATAGAGTGGCTTCTGGGGCACAGCGTCATGAGTTTCGAAAACACAATGGGTTATGTTTCTACTGTGGTGATGCCTCATGCTATTTCAGTCTGCCCTAAGCGGGGAAGACGTTTTGCACGCTCAGTTGTCTTGGGTAGTGTTCAGACTAAATTTCTGTTGACTGTTACCCTGATTTGCTCCCTGTCCACATTTTCTGCTCAGGCTTTTGTTGATTCGGGAGCAGCTATTAACCTGATGGATTTTGATTTTGCTAAACGTTGTGGGTTTCCCTTGATGCCCCTACGGAAGTCTATTCCCCTACTGGGGATTGATTCTACCCCTTTGGCGGAGAATAAACCCCAGTTTTCTACTCAGGTGATAATGAGGGTTGAACCTGATCATCAGGAGAGTTGCACATTTTTGGTGTTGTATAATCTGCATGACATTATTGTACTAGGTTTCCCTTGGTTACAGTCTCTTAATCCTGTTTTGGATTGGAAATCTGTGTCTGTAATCAGTTGGGCTGCCAATGTGTTAATGCCAACACTCCTGTTTTTTCTGCCTCTCCCCAGGCTCAAGATGTTCCTGACTTTTTGACTGATTTTTCTGATGTGTTTAGCGAAAGTAAATCTGCATCCTTGCCCCCCCATAGGAGCTATGACTGCGCTATTGAATTAGTGCCTGGTAGTAAATTCCCTAAAGGTCGCCTTTTTAACTTGTCTGTACCTGAACATGACGCTACGTGGTCTTATATCAAGGAGTCATTGGAGAAGGGTCATATCAGACCATCCTCTTCACCCTTGGGTGCCGGTTTTTTCTTTGTGGCCAAAAAGGATGGTTCATTAAGGCCGTGTATTGATTATCGTCTCTTGAACAATATCACTGTGAAATATCAATATCCGTTACCCTTGATTTCTGACCTGTTTTCCAGGGTGAAAAGTGCTACTTGGTTTACCAAGCTTGACCTCAGGGGGGCATATAACCTTATTCGCATTAAGCACGGGGATGAATGGAAGACGGCGTTTAATACCCCAGAGGGGCATTTTGAGTACCTAGTGATGCCCTTTGGGCTCACTAATGCTCCTTCCGTCTTCCAGTCCTTCATGAATGACATTTTCAGGGATTTTGTGGATAAATTTCTGATTGTTTATTTGGATGATATCTTGATTTTTTCCAATGACTGGGACTCTCATGTGAAACATGTTCAGACTGTGTTCCAGATTTTGAGAGAGAATGCTCTGTATGTGAAGGGATCAAAGTGTCTTTTTGGCGTACAGAGGATCTCATTTCTGGGATTCATTTTGTCTCCATCTGTTATTGAAATGGACCCGGTCAAGGTTCAGGCCATCTGTGATTGGGTCCAACCTACTTCATTAAAGGCTCTTCAGAGATTCTTGGGTTTTGCCAATTTTTATCGTAAATTTATTGGTAATTTCTCTGTTATTGTTAAACCATTGACTGATTTGACCAAAAAGGGTTCTGATGTGGTGAATTGGCCTCCTGAGGCAGTCTCTGCGTTTCAGGAACTTAAACAGAGATTCACTTCTGCTCCTGTTCTACGGCAGCCTGATGTTTCTCTGCCATTTCAGGTGGAGGTTAATGCCTCTGAAATTGGGGCAGGTGCCGTTTTGTCCCAAAGAGATCCTGAGACCTCTAAAAGTAACCCTTGTGCTTTTTTCTCTCGAAAATTTTCTCCAACTGAACGTAATTATGACGTGGGTAATCGGGAGTTATTGGCCATGAAGTGGGCTTTTGAAGAGTGGAGACATTGGCTGGAGGGAGCCAAACATCAGGTGGTGGTCCTCACGGACCATAAGAATCTGGTTTATCTGGAATCAGCCAAGCGACTTAATCCTAGACAGGCCAGGTGGACCTTGTTTTTCACACGTTTTAATTTTGTGGTTTCCTTTCTTCCTGGCGCTAAGAATGTTAAGGCGGATGCCCTCTCTAGGAGTTTCCTTGCGGACTCTCCTGAGTTATCTGATCCTGCTGTTATTTTGAAAGAGGGTTCAGTTCTTTCCGCCATCTCGTCCAATTTGAGACTGGCTCTGGAAGGGTGTCAGGAGGATAAACCCGAGCGCTGCCCTGTTGGGAAATTGTTTGTCCCAGACCAGTGGAAGAAGAGTGTGATGTCTGAGATTCATTGTTCCGTGTTGGCCGGTCATCCCGGAATTTCTGGTACCAGAGACTTGGTGAGTCAGTCCTTTTGGTGGCCTACTTTGTCTCGTGACGTCAGGGAGTTTGTGCAGTCCTGTGGGACTTGCTCTCGCTCCAAGCCTTGCTCTCGCTCTAGTGGTTTGTTGATGCCATTGCCTGTGCCCAAGAGACCATGGACCCATATCTCTATGGATTTTATTTCCGACCTCCCTGTTTCTCAGAAAATGACCGTTATCTGGGTGATTTGTGATAGGTTTTCCAAGATGATACATCTTGTGCCATTACCTAAGTTGCCTTCCTCCTCCAAATTGGTGCCATTGTTCCTTCAGCACGTGGTTCGGTTACACGGCATTCCTGAGAACATTGTGTCTGACAGAGGAGTCCAGTTTGTTTCCAGATTTTGGAGGACTTTTTGTTCTAAACTTGGTGTTCAATTGTCCTTCTCCTCTGCTTTTCATCCTCAGACCAATGGACAAACTGAGAGAACAAACCAGACATTGGAGACTTATCTGAAATGCTTTGTGTCTGCTGATCAAGATGACTGGGTTTCTTTTTTGCCTTTGGCTGAGTTTGCTCTTAATAATAGGGCAAGCTCTGCCACTTTGATGTCTCCATTTTTCTGCAATTTTGGGTTTTACCCTCGATTTTCTTCGGGACAGATGGAGGCTTCTGTCTGTCCGGGTGTTGACTCTGTTGTGGAGCGTATGCAGCAGATTTGGGACCAGGTAGTGGAGAGGTTGTCTCTCTCTCAGGAGAAGGCCCAGCGGTTTGCCAACCAGCATAGGACTGATGGTCCTTGGTTTAAAGTGGGGGACTTGGTCTGGTTGTCCTCAAGAAATATCCCTATGAGAGTTGCATCTCCTAAGTTTAAGCCTAGGTTCATTGGACCTTATAAGATCATGGAGATTCTTAATCCTCTTTCCTTTCGTTTACTTCTTCCAGGGACATTTAAGATCCATAACGTGTTCCACAAGTCCTTATTGAAGAGGTTTGTCAAGCCAGTGGTTCCTATGGCTGTGCCTCCAGACCCTGTTTTGGTTGAGGGCAATCTGGAGTATGTGGTTGAGAAAAAATTGGATTCTCGTTTTTCTAGACGGAAACTCCAGTATTTGGTTAAGTGGAGAGGTTATGGTCAGGAGGACAATTCTTGGGTGTTTGCTTCGGACATCCATGCTAGGAGACTGATCCGTGCGTATCACAGAGCTCATCCTGACCGGGGGGGTACTGTTATGAATGTTTTAGAAATGAATTCTGAGCAGAAGCTCCCTCTGGTGGTTACAAACAGTACTGAACCATTCAATGAGGATTGGCAATCAGGAATTACAGACTGGCTGGATATAAGGGAGGTTTCCCCCCATCATGGTTGCTGGTGATCAATTGTTCCTGTCTCAACGTTGTTTCCTGGTTCACTTGGAAGCTTGCTGAGTCTTGCCTCTTCTCCTGCTCTCAGATAAGATATTTTCTGTTTTTTGTGCTTGCCATTTGCATTTTTCTCTGCATTTCTGTGAGGTTGGCCTGGTTCCCCTCCCGGGGGGCTTGGGCCCCTTTCAGTTCCTCTGGAGCCACTGTTGTTTGTTCATTTGCCTTTTCCAGTTTTTTCAGTGGCTGCGGCTGAGTTTTGTTACACCAGAGAACTAATTTAGGTGGTAGAGGTCGTGTGATCTCAGGTGTTTTTGCAATTAGTAGCGTTGGCTTTTTTTTTAGGGTTTTTTGGATTGCAGTAAGTATCCTTCCTATCCGTTTCTGTCTAGGCAGATTGGGCCCCAACGTTTGCTCATACTATTTTCTGTTGTCAGGAATCGAACCCAGTGTCTCTTGTCCACCGGCCAGCAGCTCTACCATCTGAGCTATTCTGCTGGCTACAAAGTTCCTTGCTGAACCCAGATACCATTGACTGTTCTTCCTGATCAGCTTCACCCAGTGCTCTCTCGTTTGGCCTCTGATTGCCAATTACACGCCCTATATAAACCTGGCCCTGTGGGTGTGTCATTGCGAGATTATTGTGCTTCCAGCCTCTAGTCAAGCTCTTTCTCCTGCTGCTCCTCTGCTACCGAACTGCCTTTCCTGTGTACCGACCTCCGGCTGCCACCTGACTACGTTATCTGCCTGCTACTCTGCTACCGAACTGCCTTTCCTGTGTACCGACCTCCGGCTGCCACCTGACTACGTTATCTGCCTGCTCCTCTGCTACCGAACTGCCTTTCCTGTGTACCGACCTCCGGCTGCCACCTGACTATGCTACCTGCCTCTGCTTCCCCTAGTGTTTGCAGTAACATCGGCTCCAACCCAGACGGGATCTTGACAGAATAATCTCGCGCCAAAATGGAATCCGCTGTGAACACCCTGAGGCGGCAAGTTACGGAGCTTCAAAGTTTTTGTACTGACTCTCAAGGAAAATATTCCAAGTTACAAACTGATTTCACAGTGCTACAACAGGAAGTAATTGAGCTACAAAAACAACTTCTGGACGTGCGCAATTCAGGGTCCGAATCAAACACGCGGCTGCCGCTGCCTGCAAAGTTCAGTGGGGATCGCCAGCAGTACCGAGGATTCCTCAATCAATGCCGCATATACTTCCAGATGCAACCTGCTCCCTTTACCAGTGTGAGAAAGAAAGTTTTTTTCATGATAAATCTCCTGACGGATGAAGCTCTTGCTTGGGCTTCACCTTATGTAGAAAAGGACTATGACCTCCTTAATGACCTGGAAGCCTTCACCGCAGCTATGAATCAAGTTCTTGATGACCCAAACCGCTGTGCCACAGCAGAAACCAAATTACATAATTTGCGCCAAGGACGTCGCTCTGTTGCGGAATATACATCGGAGTTCCGTCGCTGGGTGGCCGACACCACCTGGAATTCAGTGGCCCAGAGAAGTCAATTTCGACGAGGGTTATCAGAACCAGTGAAAGACGAGCTTGCCAGGGTTGAGACCCCTGATCAGTTGGAGGACTTTATTCAACTATGTATCCGGATTGACCAAAGACTTACTGAAAGGAGAAAGGAGAGACTGCGAGCACTTGGGAATAGCCCTGGCTTCTCATTTCCAGCATCAGACCACCAAGAAAAGACGCAAGGCGTGTCTGAACCGATGCAGATCGATGTCATCCGAAGACCACTCTCTGCACAGGAGAAGGAGAGGCGACGTGCAGAACATCTCTGCCTCTATTGTGGGGACCCTGGACACTATGCCATCAACTGTCCTAACAAAAGGACTATAGCCTTTACCAACAACAGGTCTGCCAGCAATGGGGACCTTTCTCAGCAGTCGGATTCCATCATGCAGACTATCTCATCAGTGACACCAGAAACAGACAAAATACATACTACATCATCTCCTCTAGGACTCCTGCAACCACTCCCAGTTCCATCCAGGCCTTGGGGATCTATTTCCATGGATTTTATTGTGGAACTACCCTCTTCCAAACAAATGACCGTCATCCTTGTCATAGTGGACCGACTCACAAAAATGGCCCACTTTATCCCAATGGAAGGAATTCCTACTGCTGAAAAAACTGCAGAACTGATGATCAAAGAGGTATTCAGGTTACATGGAATTCCTGACAGCGTGGTGTCTGACAGAGGCGTTCAGTTTACGTCAAAATTTTGGAAGAGTTTCTGTACAGCCTTGGTAGTCACTGTGAATCTTTCTACCGCTTTCCATCCTCAGTCCAATGGCCAGACGGAGAGAACGAACCAGACTTTGGAGCAATACCTCCGTTGCTTCATTTCCTATCTTCAGGATGACTGGGTGGACTATTTACCAACAGCAGAGTTTGCCTACAACAACTCCATACATAGCGCTACATCTCAAACCCCATTTTTCGCTAACTATGGATTACATCCAGTATTTATCCCTAATCTGTCAGTGAACACTCCCATTCCTGCTGTTAATGACAGGCTTGCAAAATTACAGGAGTCCCAGAAGGAACTATCAGAGATGTTACTCAAGATCCAGGAAAGATATAAGGAAGCGGCAGATAAACATCAGAGAGTGCCCCCTGCTCTTCAGGTTGGAGACAAAGTTTGGCTGTCCACTAAAAACCTTAAACGAAGCAGGAGAGATGGGCGCACTAGATACGTAATAGTAGAGGGGGGGTGCGAAACGGTAGAGAGAGCAATCATGGAAATAAAAAGAAAAGAACCACCGTATATGACGCACACCACACCAAAATACAAATATTATACAAAATACAAAACTTTATTGGCACACACAAGAAAAATTACAATAAAACATAATTAAAATACAAGAGAACATGTCACAGAAAGCTGCCTGAGTGGAAAAAATGCAAGAAAATATATATACATGTATTTATAGCATAATTCAAAGTGGCTAAATAGTCAATCCATACCCACATGCAGATATATAGTAAATGCTGCAGAGTAAAGGCTGGAAAGAGAGACCCTGTATGGACCCAAAAATAGATGGTACCAGGAGGGGGAAAGTATAAAGGGGAGGGGAGCGACACAGGAGGTTGCTCATAAAAGATGAGAATTGAGAACCAGAAGTGATACAATAAGGGGTCACAGCCTGCCTGGAATAGAATCAGGGTACTAACATATAGTGATGCAATAAAGGGTCACAGCCTGCCTGGAAATGAATCAGGGCACTAACATATAGCCATCATGATGGAAACATGGAACTGAAATAGTTACCAACAGCGAGCCCTCATAATAAAGGAGCCGGTACAGGGCAGCAATCAGGACAGTGCTCTAGACGAGGTCCCATGCGTTCCGCCGCAGCACGTGCGGCTTCATCAGGGAAGGTACCAGTTATGTAGCCAATGCGGTTTTAAATACCCGAATAATCTGTGCAAAAGGACCTGCAGCTGAGGGTCACGTGACCGCTGACAAAGCGGAAGTGGGTGAAGAATGGAGGCATGAAATCTATGCAAAAGGACCTGCAGCTATGGGTCACGTGACCACTGACAAGGCAAAAGTGGGTGGAGAGTGGAGGCATGAAATCTGTGCAGAAGGACCTGCAGCTATGGGTCACCTGACCGCTGACAAGCAAAAGTGGGGAGAGTGGGGCATGAATCTGTGCAGAGGACTGAGCTATGGCACCTACTGACAAGCGAATGGTAGAAGTGGAACTGATGGCAGACGTCTCTGCATATGTCATAATACTACGTGCGTGGGAGGGGCGAACGAAGTACGTCCCTGCACGCATAGTAGTTCGGCATGAAGAATAGCAGAAGTAGCGCAAGAATGCGCTCAAACTGAGGTGAATCAAAGAGGAATGTAAGCGCAATGGATTCAGATATCCACATAATCAGATGTGGAAGATATCGAGAATGGCGTGCGTATGCGCCCAACTGTGATAAGAGTCCGGATAAAAAAAAATATATATATATATTATATAAATACATAGTCATAGTCATATATATATCCGGCAAAAAGGGGAAGGATGACAGACAGGGGAGAGACATGGGGAAAACATATAATGTACAACCTCATGTGAAACCATACACTCAGCACATACCCACCAAACAATAAGGAGAGTTGGATAATGATTTTTATTAATATCAAAGTATATAATATGAAAACAATTACTACATGAAACTGCAAATTGCAAAAGAATTAACAGTACATATATAAGAGGTGAGTTCAAATAGCAGAACTAGGCTCAGATAGCACCTTTAACACAGCACCTAACAATAAAGTAGGTAATAACACCATAGAGAAAAGGATAAACCAAGAAATAGAACCCTGATAAGTCACTGTTAAAACGAAAACACCTCCCTAACGATTTGGAAGTATAAAGAATGATCAGATACGAGATGAAAAAGAGGAAAATCCCCATTCAAAATCAAGGTCCATACAGATAATGGTCTCGAAAAATAGAATATGTATACACAACACAAAAGATCACAGGAACAAGCCTAAAAAGGATCCAAACTGATTCAAAATGAACGGTATATGTCAAAAACGATCAAGATAATGTAGACAGACCAATATGGGTCCAATATTATAAGGGGCCAATATAAAATATAGCCTATATGTAGTGGCAATGATAGTAAGGCGGACCAATTAGGAAGCCGCCTAGATGGATTAAGATAGATACGATTGACTGGACCCTAGGGAGTCTAGTAGACCTTGGCAAAAGAGTCCTATTGGGAGGTGCACAACCTATGGCCAACAGGTAAGTAGCCGTAAACATATAAAGACAGGCCGTATTGTTAAAACAAAATATAGGGCCAATGTAGAATCTAACAATGAAAATGGCACAATGGACAGGCCAGCCAAAAAGGAGACCAACTTGATGGATATAATTGAGTAAGGTTAGTTGCACCCTGGAGAAACCAATAGACCTAAAAACAAAGCCCAAATGGAAAAAACCTAATATGCAACCTACACGTATGTGGCAAGTATAGGATTAGAGGACCCTAAAACCAGATGGACCCTGACGCAAGCCCCATTAGAAAAGAGCTGACAAAAGGTCACAATTAATAGATGGATGGGCCCTCATGGAACTCGATGGGGGAGACAACCAGGTTAGAGCTGATGAATAAAAGAACAATACCCAAAAGGTGTCCTGTTAAAACTGACCCGAAATATTAATCCATACTATATCTGGATATTTGGGTCCTTTAGTATATGTCTCCTTGTGTTTTTTGTTTTTTATTTTGATTACATGTTATATTTCATTATTTCGGGTCAGTTTTAACAGGACACCTTTTGGGTATTGTTCTTTTATTCATCAGCTCTCACCTGGTTGTCTCCCCCATCGAGTTCCATGAGGGCCCATCCATCTATTAATTGTGAAATTTTGTCAGCTCTTTTCTAATGGGGCTTGCGTCAGGGTCCATCTGGTTTTAGGGTCCTCTAATCCTATACTTGCCACATACGTGTAGGTTGCATATTAGGTTTTTTCCATTTGGGCTTTGTTTTTAGGTCTATTGGTTTCTCCAGGGTGCAACTAACCTTACTCAATTATATCCATCAAGTTGGTCTCCTTTTTGGCTGGCCTGTCCATTGTGCCATTTTCATTGTTAGATTCTACATTGGCCCTATATTTTGTTTTAACAATACGGCCTGTCTTTATATGTTTATGGCTACTTACCTGTTGGCCATAGGTTGTGCACCTCCCAATAGGACTCTTTTGCCAAGGTCTATTAGACTCCCTAGGGTCCAGTCAATCGTATCTATCTTAATCCATCTAGGCGGCTTCCTAATTGGTCCGCCTTACTATCATTGCCACTACATATGGGCTATATTTTATATTGGCCCCTTATAATATTGGACCCATATTGGTCTGTCTACATTATCTTAAGTCTCCTCATCTCGGCATGCTTAGCATGTTGATCTCCGCAAGGAGTGACGATATTTCTTGGACAATGGTCTGACGCCTCTCACACAGCCAAACCAGATCTCCGCTTTGCACTGACGAGGTGCAAAGTGTCCTGGATACCTTGAGTGCTGTCTCTTGGCCTTCCGGCATCGCCACTTCGGTGGCTTAAGCCGGTTGCTGCTTTAGGGAGATAGCCAGGAGGATTCAGGGAGAAGATCCTTGGAGTTGTGGACGATGGGAGTCCGACTTCAATTCTCTGGGACCGGTGATAGCCGGGTCAAAAATGGATTCCGGATTGAAATCGCTGAAGATAAGAAGTTGCATTTTTCCCTGGGATATTTGGTCAACATGGTGTTTTATGACATCCTGAAGATTCGGAAGTCCGATATAATATGCCTGCAGGAGTTCAGGAGGGAAGGCAGGTATGTGCTGGTGCTATCTTCTATGGCGGCTTGCCAGAATTTGTTTACTGCCCTGAAAAATGGAGTTGCAAATCCTTTGCTGGAAGGACTTACCTTTACTGTGCTATACTCTAAGGGGGATATCCCACTTGTGGTTTTCATGCACAACCCTTTTGTTTCCCTGGAGGACATTACTTTATTTTTGAAAAGACATTGCATTTATGTTCAGTACTCCCACAGGGTCCTGAATGGAGAAGGGCTCTGGACCGGGAAGTACAAATTTTTTGTGAGATTTGGGATGGATCCCCAAGGCCCGGGAGGCATCCATTACCCCCCTCTTAATTTTTCAATTGGGAAAAATAGTGTTTTTTTGTTTTTTCCAGATGCCCCACTGTATTGCAGGAGGTGTAAAAATTTCGGGCATACCCAGGATAGTTGCAAGGACATGCCAACTTGTAGGAATTGCAATGGTTCCGGCCATATGGCAAAAGACTGCACAAATCCTGTTATGTGTAATGCTTGTGGTGAGGAGGGCCATAAGTATCGGGATTGTAAGGCCAGGATCAGTCCTAGGTCTTACGCTGAGGTCACAGGTGGGGCAGCTGCGCCCCTGCTGCTGTTGTTGACATTCCACAGGTTAAAGACCCGGATCTTATTGAGGAACCTGAAATCATGGATGCACATGAGGAGGCCCTGCCCGAAACGGAGACTCCCAGCCCAGAGGTGGCAGGTTTGGAACTTGCTGAGGTTGAATGTGAGCTCCCTCATCAGTCTGATGTCTGTGGGGAGGGGGAGTTGGAGGGTTCTCTTGGTAATACCCCCAGTATATCTTGGTTAGCTACTGAGGAGGAGTTGACCAGTTGTGGAGATCAAGGTGACTTCACTCTTGCAAGGCCCTCTGAGGAGGAGGAGGAGCCTGGAACTTCCTGTAAAAAGCCCAGAACGGATTGGGCGGACGCCGGTGAAGATTGTTTAAGTCCGGTGAGTGAACGTAGTTACCCTCAGAATGTCTTCTCTCCTGACACCAATGTTTTTTTAGGCATTCCCGCAGACGTAAACAGATTCGGGGAGTTGCAGTTCCAGATGGAAGACGAAAACGGCTGAAGAAGAAGTGGCCTGTTTGTCGTCATGTAAATAACACCATCATGTTATGGCTCCCCAAGCTGGTTGGGGCATTGCGTCCCTGAATGTCAGACAAATTAGATCTAAATCCAGGAGGGCAGTCGTCCTAGATTATATTAAACAGATGAATGCTCACATCTTTTGTCTTCAGGAATGTGGGATTGAGGACGCTCCAAGCGATAAGGACTGGCCTTACGGTCAGCATGTATGGTCTGGCTCATGTGTTAATAGGAATGATGGTGTAGGGATATTAATGGGTAACAGGGAGATTAGTTTAGATAGCTACACGGTGGTAGAGGTGGGTAGATGTATAATTGCACATGTTAGCTATAGGGGGTGGCGGGCTAGAATTATTAATGTGTACTGTCCATCAGGAAAGGATGGGAAAAAGGAGCGTCTGGCTCTTTTGGAAAAATTAAGTTTGTTTCTTCCAGGCAAAATGCCTACAGTTTTAGTTGGAGACTTTAATTGCATCACAGAAGGGAATTGTGACATAACTGATAAAAAGTTATCCAATCTTATTTCTGATTTTTCCCTTCTAGATGCTGCTGCTCTGAAATTTGGCATCCCACCACCGCCAACATACCATGCTGATAGGGGTGGTATTGCATCCAGAATAGATAAAATGTTGTTTTCCAAAAATATGTTGTGTATGAATTTTGAACAAAATGCTGTACCTTTTTCTGATCATGAGTGTTTGAGAGGTGTGTTTAGTGCGATTGATGACCGTGTGTATGGTGGTGGGGTTTGGAAGCTGAACGTTAGGTTGTTAGAAGATGAGGATGTGATGAATGAATTAAAAATAAAGTATAAAGAGTGGAGAGTATGTAAGAGGAATTTTGCGTGTGTGCTGGAATGGTGGGACTGGGTTAAGGTGTGTTGCAAAAAATTCTTCAAAAAATGGGGCTATAAAAAAGCTGCTATTTATCGGGAAAGATTTAATGATTTAAACAGGCGTATAGACTGGTTAAGGAAGTGTGGAGAAAGTGGGATGGATGTGTCTGATGAGCTGGCTGAGACAAAGAGTGAACTAAAGCGTGTTATGGATGCGAAAGGAAAGGAAATCATCTATCGCACCAAAATAGAACATCTTGAGAAAGATGAAAAGTGCACAAGGTTCTTTTTTAAGAAAATGAATGGGAGAAAGGTTGATATGGATAAAGTCCTGGATAGGAACGGTTTGTGTGTGTCAGGTGAGAATGTGATAAAGGAGGTGAATAGGTTCTACAGCAAGTTATATGATAAAAAATGGATTGACTCTGGTCTTGTTTCAGAAGTGCTGAATGGGTTAGAAAACAAGTTGGGTAGTGAAGAATGTGATATTTTGAATGAGGATGTGATTATGGATGAAGTAGAAAACGTGATGAAGAGTGCTAAAAAGAATAAGACACCAGGGAAAGACGGATTGCCGGTAGAATTCTATGTGAAAGCGTGGGATTTCCTGGGTGCTGATTTGACTGAGATATGTAAGTACATGTGGGAGAATGGTAAGTTGTGTGAATCAATGAAGGAGGGGGTGGTTGTGCTTGTGTATAAGAAAGGTGAGAGAAAGTGTTTAGAGAATTGGAGACCTATAACGCTGCTGAATGCAGATTACAAAATCTATAGCAAATTGTTGGTGAATCGTATGCGTGAGGTGATTGGTAATGTTGTGGATGAGGATCAGGTGTGTGCGGTGCCTGGGAGAAGTATGAGTGATAACTTATTGTTATTAAGGGATTTGATTGGGGACTGCATGGGAAGGAAACAGAAGTGTATGGTTCTGACAATTGTTTTTGAGAAAGCGTTTGATAGGGTCTCGCATGTGTTTTTGTTTAAAGTTCTGGAGAGAATGGGATTTCCTAAAAAATTTGTGAATGGGTTAATGTCTTTGTATGATTGTGTGTCAAGCGAGTTTCTTGTTAATGGATGGTTGAGTGAGAAAGTGAATATTATGTCTGGTGTAAGGCAGGGGTGTCCCATGTCCCCTGTCTTATTTGTATGTGTGATTGAACCTTTGTTGTGCTTGGTGAGACGTGATAAAGTGGTGCGAGGTTTGTTGGTACCGGGGAGCGGTGGAAAGCATGTGAAAGTTCTTGGATATATGGATGATGTTGTGGTTGTGAGTGAAAGTGTTGCGTCTATGAGTAGAGTTAAGTTGATTTTGGAGTTTTTCTGTGGTGCGTCTGGTTTTAGAGTGAATTGGAATAAATGTAGTTTTAAATGTTTTGGGGATGATGGGGTTAAAATGGAGGGGGTTAAGTGTGAGGAGGGTGCTCTCAAAGTGCTGGGAGTATTATTTAATAAGGAGCTGGAAGGTAAGGAGAGCTGGGAGGAGTGTGGATTGCGCATAGAGCGTAAGTTAAATTTTTGGCGACTGAGAGACTTGACCTTGAGTGGTAAGATTTTGGTCATAAAAGCGGTGATTCTTCCGATTCTGCTTTTTATTGCAACAGTTTTTCCACCGTCTAATAGGAAAATAAAAAGAGTGGAAAAGTTAGTTTTTACTTTTTTCTGGAGTAGTAAAATAGAAAAACTTAAGAGAGAAAGTCTTTTTAAGGCATGTCACCATGGTGGCATGGCCTTTCCAAACATTGAGATTTTTCTGGGGCTTCAGTATATCAAAACGGTAGTTATTTTGTTGAATAAAGGAAATAAAGGAGCTTATATGGCAAGATATTCTGCTGGTTGGATGTTGTATGGCTTGTGTTGGAGAAAGAGGGATGCTAGAGTGCCTGTTGCTTTCAAGTGTCCGGTCTGGTATGAGGTGATTGAAAAGTTTGTGAGGAAGCATGATTTACTGAGTGTGCCGATGAATGATTTTAGAATGGCTAAGAAGGTGATGAAAATAATACATAAGAATGATGTGGAGAGTAATATTGTGGGTTTGAGAGGGAATGAAGTCTCGGTTGCATGGAAGAGTTTGGGAACGCATGGGATGTCTAATAGACAAAGGGATATTGTATGGATGTCCTTGCACAATATTTTGCCTGTGCGACAGGTTCAGAAGAGACGAGGTCTGACCAGAACGGATGTGTGCCCGAGAGAAGGTTGTGGTGGATGTGAGACTGTGTGGCATACTATGTGGGACTGTGATTACGCGTACAGTGTGTGGAAGTGTGTAGGTGGGTTGTGTAAGGAGTTAGCGGGGGTGAGTTTTATTGACTGGCGTGTTGCAATGTTTGGAATTGGTGCATGTGGTCGTGTGAAAAATAGAATCCTATGGTTAATTATGACTTGTGTGATGCAGAGTTTGTGGGATGTGAGGAATTTAGGAATTTTCAAAGAGAAGCATTTATCTGTGAATAAGTGTGTCGGGCTGATCCTTTCTAGATTATACTTGATTTATAAATTAGACAGTGAAGGCGGTGGTGGTTCTGATGCAGAGGGCGTTTGGAAATTTAAAAAATGGCAGCACTTGATCAAATATCAGTGAATTTTAGTGATGTTTATTGATGTTTATGACGTCTTTTGTGTATACCTTTAGTTTGTTATGCTGAATTAAATATGAACCATGATGATGAGAGTTGAAACAACGACGTTTAATCTGATGAGCTTATATTGAGTTGTTTATAACTAACCTGAATGGTTTTAAAAAAAAAAAAAAAAAAAAAGAAACACAGTGTCTGCAAATTGAGATTCTGGTTTGGCTATTATCCTAGGTCATGTGATAAGGCTCGTTAAAGGGTCGACATTGACTTGTAGGATTGCTACCTTCCAAAAGGTGGCACTAGAGTTCTAGCTCTCTTCCTCTCTGAAGAGACAATTTGCATAATTAGCATATTTCCCAGAGGAGCATTGCGGCTTTAAGTCTCCTCATCTCGGCATGCTTAGCATGTTGATCTCCGCAAGGAGTGACGATATTTCTTGGACAATGGTCTGACACCTCTCACACAGCCAAACCAGATCTCCGCTTTGCACTGACGAGGGGCTGAACCCCGAAACACAGTGTCTGCAAATTGAGATTCTGGTTTGGCTATTATCCTAGGTCATGTGATAAGGCTCGTTAAAGGGTCAACATTGACTTGTAGGATTGCTACCTTCCAAAAGGTGGCACTAGAGTTCTAGCTCTCTTCCTCTCTGAAGAGACAATTTGCATAATTACATTATCTTGATCGTTTTTGACATATACCGTTCATTTTGAATCAGTTTGGATCCTTTTTAGGCTTGTTCCTGTGATCTTTTGTGTTGTGTATACATATTCTTCTATTTTTCGAGACTATTATCTGTATGGACCTTGATTTTGAATGGGGATTTTCCTCTTTTTCATCTCGTATCTGATCATTCTTTATACTTCCAAATCGTTAGGGAGGTGTTTTCGTTTTAACAGTGACTTATCAGGGTTCTATTTCTTGGTTTATCCTTTTCTCTATGGTGTTATTACCTACTTTATTGTTAGGTGCTGTGTTAAAGGTGCTATCTGAGCCTAGTTCTGCTATTTGAACTCACCTCTTATATATGTACTGTTAATTCTTTTGCAATTTGCAGTTTCATGTAGTAATTGTTTTCATATTATATACTTTGATATTAATAAAAATCATTATCCAACTCTCCTTATTGTTTGGTGGGTATGTGCTGAGTGTATGGTTTCACATGAGGTTGTACGTTATATGTTTTCCCCATGTCTCTCCCCTGTCTGTCATTGTTAAAAATGCTTAATTTCATATATTTTTCCAGGACTTGTTACCAGATGCGATACTTCTAAAGAAAATGTCACGTTTCTTATAAAAAAATTATAGTGGTTTATTGGACTGTTTACCAAAAAAACATCATTACAGGAAAACATAAAATGAGTGAAATAGTTACGTAGATATTGTCCATTTGTCCATAGCAAAGCTTGTACACATCTTTCCTTGGTGTCCTGAATGGTAAAAATGACATTCTCTCTCTGTCAGGAGCGTCTTAGAGAAACAACACGTGGTTGCAGCTGTTCATTCATCATAGTCCTTGTCCCATCATCATAGTGTAAGAGTAAAGTGTCTGTGGAGAGAGTGAGCGAGCAAGAGCGACCCCTCCCTTCGTGTAGCCATTATATATAAATCCCTTAGATCACGTGGTCTCTGTATATGGAGATGACACTTTACCATACAAAAATAGCATGTGTATGTCAGCGAACGTTAATGTGCTTGGTACAGAATTGAGTGTATAAACAATAAATCCATAACCAATAATTAATATTTAACAATTCCCCCTTTTGATGGTGACAGACATTAATTGGAACCCTCAAAGTAGAGAAGTTCATCTTTAGGATAATAAGATTTTCTTTCTTCTTTTCTTCTTCTTTGGCAAAATAATTTAATTTCAATAATAATAATAATATCAGATTATTGTTATATGCACTCAATAACATAATGATGTGAATTCATGTTATGGTAAGCCGTGACCAATATTCATATAAAATATGTGTCTTATAATTTCCTAAACCTAAATTGAAGCATCTCGGGTCCAGTCATCATCATCTGATGTCATCTGGTCTTCATGTTGACGCCTTGTTCTTGAGGGTGAGTTTCCACGGTCAGGAAACGCTGCGTGTTTGGCGCTGTGCGCTGGCGCAGCGCCAAACACGCAGCGTCCAGATGTTACAGCATAGTGGAGGGGATTTCAAGAAATCCCGTCTCCACTATGCGTAACAATACGCAGGTGGCAGACCTGCGTAAACGGACATGCGGCGCGTCTTTTCAGACCGCAGCATGTCCTCGCGTATTGCGGCGACGGTGCGTTGCCGCAACAGAATATTACACAGGGCTATGTAGCCCTGCGTTCTTTCCGGAGGTGTTCCGGAGGTGTCCTGAACACCTCCGGAAAGATCGCGCGTCATAAAGGGGGCGGGGCTTAGACGGAGCGGAATTTCCGCTCCGTCCAAAGCGCTGTGGTTCCGGACCGTGGAACCACAGCCTTATTCTTTTAAAACACAGTCTTTATACGATAATTCCTTTGAAATAACATGTAGATATTGTGGAGACCGTGTGTCATGTGTCCATCAAAGTCCATAAATTCAAATGTTGATAAGAAAACAAAGTCCATAGATGAAATGAAGCTTTAATATCTGAGCAGTGTCACCTTTAAAGACCTGGACTTACATTGGCTCGCCTTGGATATTTCTGGAATCCTCCATGCCATCCGCACTGGTCTTGGAACAGGTGTGACATCTTTGGTCAGCAAAGCAGGGTTAAAATGACTCTTCCTTGCTAAAGATAGCACCATAACCAGTCCTTAGTCCTAATGCACAGGACACATGTCAGGGTTGTAGTTTCCTGACAACTTATTGTTCACCAGCTTTCATTGAAGCTTCATAGGTGATAGGAAACCACTGGAACGTGATAAAAGCGTGATAACACAGTTCATATTAGCATCATAGGATCATCGTCCTCTGCCATTGTGGTTGTCAGTGGTGAATACTGCAGTTGTTGTCAGTGATTAAATGAATTGTAATTGACACAGTCTATTATTACTCAGACATCATAGAGCCTTTTTACCTTCTGGAACTTTGGGTTTTTCTTCTTGCAACTTTTTAAATTTACTTGAATTTAGAAATATGAAAAGTCTTTATTAACGTAATTCCAATATCTTGCTTGAAGTCTTCATTCCCTATTCTATACCAAATCTGGTAATTTTCCTAACCTATAATATCACAGCGTACCATAGCAATCAGTAATATCCATAGAATTATTATCAGAATAGTAATATGGAATTCATGTTTGTATAGTAAAACAATAATAAATGATAATGCATTATTAACCATATTCTTCATGAGATAGAACATTTTTATGTCATTGGTGTAATTACCTTTTCAACCCATAGGTGTCAGTGTGTTTTTCATGTAACAAGTGTTTCCATCTTTATTACTAAAACTTTATTAATGGAATATATTTATTAGACCAATAATAGGTAAGAATGTATAGCCATGAACCAAAATGTGAATATGAGTGAATGAATGAATGAAAGAATTATTGTATTTACTCAGAATTAGAACATTTTCTTTTAATGAACCGATATCTTTACTATATTTAATGAAGCAATATTCTCATACTAGACATTACTTTATTAAATATTGATGTTTCTTGATTGAGATAAAAAATAAAAATTAAGAATCAAAAATAGAGATAAAGGAAGAATAAAAATTAAAAAATGAAAAATAAGAATAAAAACAAAAATAAGAATAAAAATAAAAATAAGGCCTTTATATGTTTATGACAAATGCTGAGTAGTTATGTTCTCAGTAACACATACCCTTAATATTTCCATTATCTGGATGATTTCATATTTGTCATGACCTTGTGTTACCAAAATATTCATATTATGCAACTTTGCATGTAATCCCCTTCTTAGTGTAAAGAAATGACTCTTTATAATACTTAATGTTATTATCTCTAGTAGTTATACCATAATATTTCCATATTCTTTAAAATGTGTGAAGAAGAGGTATTGATGAAATGTGATGATGTATTCAGGATCAAAAGCACATTTCCCCCTTAATACAAAAAATATTATTTTATGAAATAATTCATTTATCAAAACCAAAAAGGAAAAAATAATTGTTTTATAAATTATTTATGTAACTTCTGTTTTAGCTTTATACCATATATTTGTCTGAAGATGTGTACCATCTATGTAACCATTAAAAATAACAATAACATTGAATATCATAAAATTATCCTTTGGGAAAAAGGAAAAAAAAATAATCTAAATGTAAATTTTCTTGATAAACCATTTTGATGTGTGATTACACTTATCTACTATTAACAAAAAAATAATAATTACTAAAGGAATATATGTTGAGTAGATAATATTCATTATGTATCTTAATATTCTAATAATTGAACTGATTTGTATTATTTCTCTTAAAAACAAGTTGTTGTTTTCTCGCATACCATGAATTATGATACTTCTTTCATACATCACACGTACATTTTCTCTTAGCAGCTGCTCATACACGCATCTGTCATCTGTCACTCAGACTGTGACACGGATAAGTTCACACCACAAGTTCCTCATACAAAAAGGTTGTAATATTAACCCAAATAATTGTATCTTAATTATCAATGCGCATTGTAAACTACTAAATTTAATATTTTAATATTTCTTTGAATATTCCCCAAATACACATAACAAACTTTGTGAACCATTCTATAGATAAAAGGACTCATAAGAAAATTTGGTTATGAGCTGTTTCTATATTTGGTGCAAGGTTTGCAACTGAAATTGAACCCTAGAACTTAAGAGGCCTAAAGAAAAATTCTTTGACTTGCAAAGGCCGAGCTCACTGAAGCTATAAGAGCTTTAAGTTGCAACCACTGAAATAGGAGTATATGGTAGCCTTATAATTAGAACAGTTTAAATGTCACATGTGTGACTGTCATGCAGTAAGAACATATTGCCATGCAAATAAATAACTTCAAAATGTTAGCAACACACAAAAACTAAATTTAGATTCAGTTAGTTATATATTATTTCCTTTTAAGTGTTAAATATATAAAAAACATGCAGTTATTACAAATTCCTGTGTAAATAAAGGAATAAATCCATGTAAGAGAGTTTTTTCCCGATTAAATCCTACTTTGAAGTGAAAATTCTAAGGAACAATAAGAGATAAGGTTAATATCATATACAAAAACAAAACAATTGCAATGTCTTATACATATATGTATTGGATTCAATGTAATTCTAAATATTTTCTGTAGTTTATTTTAATTATATCACTATAGATATAGATATACAGTTATACAATTTCTATTTATACAAGTATACTATATACTGTATACTGTATGAATATATATATATCTACAAAAGCTGTGAACTACAGAATTATATTTATAAAATAATTACAAATAACTGAATAATATATTGTATAATACTTTTACACAACATATAATTTCATTTTCAGTCAATTCCTAAACCAAATCTTATTTCTTTGTCAAAGATGTCCTGAAAAACTCTGTTTATGATTCCTTTTTTTAATGATTGTTTGAGCAGCTCCGATAATGAGCTGTAAACTGAAGACTCAACTATGTCTCTTTGAAGAATCACCTGTTCCTGTCTTTCAATGTCCGCCATTTGTCTCTTTACAGAGCGGTCTGAACTTTGAATTATTAACTCTTTTTGCAAAGCGGACTCTTGGATTTTTTTATAGGGTTTATAGCAAATATGTAATTTCCTCCGTATGTCATAGATTTGATTCCGGGGATGACTCAGTTTAGGAGATTTTGACACTGGTTTTTGAAAAGATCTTACTCTGTCTGTTTGATTTATTTTCCCTTCACGATTCTCATGTTTTCTAACAAAATCAAGGAATTGCGCACATTCAAATAAAGTATCTTTTTGTGACGCAATAACACGAGATACAGAATTTAGGAATCCAAATTTGTCCACAAAATACTTTATCATTGATTGTGTTTTTACATTGGTAATTAGAGTTTTGTACAACCTTTCAAATATGGACATGAATGTAAAAGTACATTCTTTCCGACCAATCCTTAATTTTTGAAGAATCTCAATATCTGGACAATTTTCATTTAATGCACAGAAAATCAGAATTTTCAATCTGTCTTTATCATCTAGATCTCCATGTAAGTTATCACAAGTCAACTTCAATGTTAAGCGTCTGGAAAAGGTTGCAGGAAGCCACAATTTAAATAATTGATTTTCCTCAGCATTACTTAAATCAAGCTTATCAATAAAGCTTTCGAAGATTTCAGAATTTCTGCATACATGGATTTTGTTATCATATGCAGGAATGATTTTGCATAGTTTTAACAAATTTTTCCTAACTTTAATTTGGAGTTGGGCCTCTGAATTGTCTTCTATTTTTGGTGGCCTTTGTACATCCGTCTCTCGTACGTCATCTGCATCAGTTCACAAGTCTCCTCCCATGTTCCCTCCTACATCAGTTCTCAACTCTCCTCCCATGTTCCCTCCTACATCAGTTCTCAAGTCTCCTCCCATGTTCCCTCCTACATCAGTTCTCAAGTCTCCTCCCACATTTCCACCATCTTTTTTTACGTCATCAGAGACAAGGTCACCTTGAGTAGCCAATACAGACACATGTCCCACATGTTGCTCAATTTCCTCTTTACTGGCAATTTCGGGAACATCACTAGTATCTTCTGACACTATTTCTACACAGTCATCTTTAGATTTCTCTACTACAAACTTGTGAAATACATGAACCAACTGTAAAATATTTTTCAATTTCTCTCTTTCTCTATTAAAGGACACCAGCTTAGATTCTAGCTTTAGATTTTCCATTTCACATTCTGCATATAAGCTGAGCCATAAAACTTCTAAATTAGACTGATCTACAGACATAAATTTCAGTCTACTTT
>JARQOD010011277.1:0-24041 GCA_033576555.1 Oophaga sylvatica
GTGAGGGGACATCATATCAGGATAAGGGTGAGAGGTGCATGCATACCAGGAATGGGGAGTGAGGGGACCATGCACATCAGGATAGTGGGATGAGTGGACCATGCATACCAGGATTGGGGGGTGAGGGGACCATGCATACCAGGATTGGGGGGTGAGGGGACCATGCATTCCAGGATTGGGGGGTGAGGGGACCATGCATACCAGGATTGGGGGGTGAGGGGACCATGCATACCAGGAATGGGGGGTGAGGGGACCATGCATTCCAGGATTGGGGAGTGAGGGGACCATGCATTCCAGGATTGGGGGTGAGGGGACCATGCATACCAGAACTGAGGGGGGTGAGGGGACCATGCATACCATGATAGGGGTGAGGGAACCATGCCTACCAGGGTAGTGGGTGAGGGAACCATGCATACCAGGAGAGGGGGTGGAGGGACCATGCATACCTGGATAGGGAGGTGAGGACACCATGCATATCAGGATTGGAGGGTGAAGGAACTATGCATACCAGGATAGGGGTTGAGGGAACCATGCATATCAGGATTGGGGGTGAGGGGACCATGCATATCAGGATTGAGGATGAGGGGACAATGCATATCAGGATTGGGGGTGAGGGGACCATGCATATCAGGATTAGGGATGAGGGGACTATGCATATCAGGATTGGGGATGAAGGGACCATGCTTACCAGGATTGGGGGTTGAGGGGGTACCATACATCCTACGATAGGGATGAAGGGACCATGCATACCAGGATTGGGGTAAGGGGACCATGCATACCAGGATTGGGGGGCGAGGGGACCATGCATTCCAAGATTGGGGGTGAGTGGACCATGCATACCAGGATAAGGGGTGAAAGAATCATGCATACTAGGATAGGGGGATGAGGGGACCATGCATACCATATTGGGGGTGAGGGGACCATGCATATCAGGATTGGGGGTGAGGGGACCATACATATCAGGATGGGGGTTGAGAGGACTATGCATACCAGTATTGGGGTGGTGAGGGGGCCATGCATACCAGGATTGGGGGATGAGGGGTACCATGCATACAGAGGATAGGGGGTGAGGGGTACCATGCATACCAAGATTGGGGGGTGAGGGGACCATGCATAGCAGAATTGGGAGGTAAGGGGTGCCATGTATACCAGGATTGGGGATGAGGGGACCATGCATATCAGGATTGGGGGGTGTGGGGTACCATACATCCTACGATAGGGATGAGGGGGGACCATGCATATCAGGACTAGGGGTAAGGGCACCATGTATACCAGGATTGGTGGGTGAGGGGACCATGCATTCCAGGATTGGGGGGTGAGGGGACCATGCATACCAGGATTGGGGGTAAGGGAACCTTGAATACCAGGATATGGATGAGCAGGTACCATGCATACCAGGATTGGGGGGTGAGGGGGACCATGCATACTAGGATGAGGAATGGGGCGTCATGCATACCAGGATTGGGTGGGGGTGAGGGGACCATACATACCAGGATTGGGGGATGAGGGGACCATGCATACCAGGATTGGGGGTAAGGGAACCTTGAATACCAGGATATGGATGAGCAGGTACCATGCATACCAGGATTGGGGGGTGAGGGGGACCATGCATACTAGGATGAGGAATGGGGCGTCATGCATACCAGGATTGGGTGGGGGTGAGGGGACCATACATACCAGGATAGAGATGAGGGGTACCATGCATACCAGGATAGGAGGGAGGCAGCACATACCAGGATGGGAGACCATGTACCAATAAAAATGCTTGCCACCCGGGCGTAGAACGGGTTAATAGCTAGTACCGTTTATAACCACCCTCTGCTTTCTATCAGTAAGCCAGTTACTTACCAATTTACACACATTTTCCCCCAGACCCAGCATTCTCATTTTGTGTACCAACCTCTTGTGTAGAAAAATCAAGATATGCCACGTCCAATGACTCACCTTGGTCCAGTCTGTAGCTTACCTCTTCATAAAAACTGATTAGATTGGTTTAACAGGAGCGATTCCTCAAAAACCCATGCTGATATGGAGTTAAACAGTTATTCTCTTTGAGATAATCCAGAATAACATCCCACAAAACCCTTCAAATATTTTACCAACAATAGAGGTTAGACTTACAGTCATGGCCAAAAGTTTTGAGAATGACACAAATATTAATTTTTACAAAGTCTACTGCTTCACTTTTTCTAATGGCAATTTGCATATACTCCAGAATGTTATAAAGAGTGATCAGCTTAACAGCAATTACTTGCAAAGTCAATATTTGGTTAGAAAATGAACTTTATCCCCCAAAACACATTTCAACATCATTGCAGCCCTGCCTTAAAAGGACCAGCTAACCTCTTTTCAGTGATTGCTCCATTAACACAGGTGTGGGTGTTGATGAGGACATGGCTGGAGATCAATCTGTCATGATTAAGTAAGAATGACACCATCGGACACTTTAAAAGGAGGCTGGTGCTTGGCATCATTGTTTCTCTTCTGTTAACCATGGTTATCTCTAAAGAAACACGTGCAGTCATCATTGCAATGCACAAAAATGGCCTAACAGGGAAGAGTATCGCAGCTAGAAAGATTGCACCTCAGTCAACAATCTATCGCATCATCAAGAACTTCAAGGAGAGAGGTTCCATTGTTGCTAAAAAGGCTTCAGGGCGCCCAAGAAAGACCAGCAAGCGCCAGGACCGTCTCTTAAAAGTGTTTCAGCTGCGGGATCGGCTACCAGCAGTGCAGAGCTTGCTCAGGAATGGCAGCAGGCAGGTGTGAGTGCAACTGCACGCCCTGTGAGGCGGAGACTCTTGGAGCAAGGCCTGGTCTCAAGGAGGGCAGCCAAGAAGCCACTTCTCTCCAGAAAAAACATCATGGACAGACTGATATTCTGCAAAAGGTACAGGCAGTGGACTGCTGAGGACTGGGGTAAAGTTATTTTCTCTGATGAATCCAATTTTCGATTGTTTGGGACATCAGGAAAACGCCTCATTCGGAGAAGACAAGGTGAGCGCTACCACCAGTCTTGTCTCATGCCAACTGTTAAGCATCCTGAAAACCATTCATGTGTGGGGTTGCTTCTCAGCCAAGGGAATAGGCTCTCTCGCAGTCTTGCCTAAAAACACAGCCATGAATAAAGAATGGTACCAGAATGTCCTCCAAGAGCAACTTCTCCCAACCCTCCAAGAGCAGTTTGGTGATCAACAATGCCTTTTCCAGCATGATGGAGCACCTTGCCATAAAGCAAAGTTGATAAATAAATGGCTCAGGGAACAAAACATAGAGATTTTGGGTCCATGGCCTGGAAACTCCCCAGATCTTAATCCCATTGAGAACTTGTAGTCAATCATCAAGAGACGGGTGGACAAACAAAAACCTAAAAATTCTGACAAAATGAAAGCATTGATTGTGCAAGAATGGACTGCTATCAGTCAGGATTTGGTCCAGAAGTTGATTGAGAGAATGCCAGGGAGAATTGCAGAGGTCCTGAAGAAGAAGGGTCAACACTGCAAATATTGACTTGCTGCATTAACTCATTCTAACTGTCAATATAAGCTTTTGTTACTCATATGTTTGCAATTATTATATTTCTGTCTGTGATAAAAACATCTGTTAAACACACATAAAAAACAGAGGGCAGCAGATCATGTGAAAATATAATATTTGTGTCATTCTCAAAA
Organism: Oophaga sylvatica; assembly: GCA_033576555.1. Classification (NCBI taxonomy): domain Eukaryota; kingdom Metazoa; phylum Chordata; class Amphibia; order Anura; family Dendrobatidae; genus Oophaga; species Oophaga sylvatica. Next base: position 3,672 of record JARQOD010011277.1, read on the forward strand.
CTTTTGGCCATGACTGTACTGGCCTATAATTTCCAGGTTCACTTTTAGAGCCCTTTTTGAATATTGATGCCACATTTGCTATGCGCCAGTCCTTTGGAGCAGATCCCATCCCTAAATATAAGAAATAATGGTTTGTCTATTACATTACTTAGTTCTCTTAGTACTCGTGGGTGTATGCCATCTGGACCCAGAGATTTATCTATTTTAAGCTTATTTAGCTAGTTTCGCACCTCTTCTTGGGTTACATTGGTGACCCTTAATATAGGATTTTCTTTGTCTCTCGGCATTTCACGGAGCATTTTATTTTCCACTGTGAATACCACTGAGAAAAGAGAGACTTATAGTAATCTTTTTATTTATATAGCGCCAACATATTCCGCAGCGCTTTACAGTTTGCACACATTATCATCGTTGTCCCTGATGGAGCTCACAGTCTAAATTTTCTATCTGTATGCCTTTGTCATGTGGGAGGAAACTAGAGAACCCAGAGGAAACCCACTGGGAGAACATACAAACTCCTTGCAGATGTTGTCCTTGGTGGGATTTGAACCCAATACTTAAGCGCTACAAGGCTGCAGTGCTAACCACTGAGCCACCATGCTTAAATATAACAACTACTATAAAAAATATTTTCTACACTATTCATTCTTAAAGGGATTGTCTGGGGCTTTAACATTGATAACCTACCCTTAGAATATGTCATCAATGTCTGATTGGTAAGTGAATAACACCCCCGCAGATCAGCTGTTCCCAGTGCCAGACACGACACAGCACAGCTCCGCCACGTGTTTAGTGGTTGCAGCGGGGTAATGCATATCTTGCCCCTATTCTTTTCAATAGTGGGTGGATGGGCAGGACCTGGCCACGGACACTTTTCTGTTGAAGTAGGTGTACCGTACCACTCCGCAGCTGAGCGGTTCCCGCCGTCGCCGGTAACAAATGATTGGATGGGGCGTCAGGGGTCGTGCATTTGATAAAAATATTGCGCATGGAAAGCCCCCTTAATCAAGCCATAAACAGAGAACAGAAAAAGAATCTGTAAAACCCACATGGCTCCAGTAAATATTCCAGATGGTATAGGTCAATGCTCATGCTATGGGACTGTGCATACCATGTTAGGTTTTTTATACCTATATGGTGACACTGTTAATGACAGCATTAGGTTGTCCAGTAAAGGTAGTTGGGTGTTATGTTTTGGTAGCTGAGGAGAGCAGGCAAAAACGGCAATACACCAGAGAGGTTGGAATCTACTGGATTGCAGTACCCTGACTAACCACCACAACTAAAGGCAGCCGTGGAGCGTTCCTACGTTGGTCCTAGACGCCTCGTCACAGCCTGAAAGGCTATCTACACCTAAAGATAGAAAGAGGAAAGCTATCTGCCCCGGAGCAGATCCCCAAAGAACATAGGAAGCCCCCAAACATGTAATGGCGGTTAGACTAGAAGAAATACAGACACAGACAGAAAATAGTATGAGCAAACGCTTGGGCCCAATCTGCCTAGACAGAAAAGGATAGAAAGGATACTCACTGCAATCCAAAAAAACCCTAAAAAAGCCAACGCTACTAATTGCAAAAACACCTGAGATCACACGACCTCTACCACCTAAATTAGTTCTCTGGTGTAACAAAACTAAGCCGCAGCCACTGAAAAAACTGGAAAAGGCAAATGAACAAACAACAATGGCTCCAGAGGAACCGAGAGGAGCCCAAGCCCCCGGGGAGGGGAACCTGGCCAACCTCACAGAATGCAGAGAAATAAGCAAATGGCAAGCACAAAAACAAAAAACAGAAAATATCTTATCTGAGAGAAGGAGAAGAGGCAAGACTCAGCAAGCTTCCAAGTGAACCAGGAAACAACGTTGAGACAAGAACAATTGATCACCGGCAACCATGATGGGGGGAAACCTCCCTTATATCCAGCCAGTCAGTGATTCCTGATTGCCAATCCTCATAGAATGGTTCAGTATTGTTTGTAACCACCAGAGGGAGCTTCTGCTCAGAATTCATTTCTAAAACATTCACAACAGTACCCCCCCCCTTGAGGAGGGGTCACGAACCCTCATTTGTGCAACCAGGTCGGTCAGGATGAGCTCTGTGATACGCACGGATCAGTCTCCTAGCATGGATGTCCGAAGCAAACACCCAAGAATTGTCCTCCTGACCATAACCTCTCCACTTAACCAAATACTGGAGTTTCCGTCTAGAAAAACGAGAATCCAATATTTTCTCAGCCACATACTCCAGATTTCCCTCAACCAAAACAGGGTCAGGAGGCGCAGGCGCAGCCATAGGAACCACTGGCTCGACAAACCTCTTCAATAAGGACTTGTGGAACATGTTATGGATCTTAAATGTCCCTGGAAGAAGTAAACGAAAGGAAACAGGATTAATAATCTCCATGATCTTATAAGGTCCAATGAACCTAGGCTTAAACTTAGGAGATGCAACTCTCATAGGGATATTTCTTGAGGACAACCAGACCAAGTCCCCCACTTTAAACTGAGGACCATCAGTCCTATGCCGGTTGGCAAACCGCTGGGCCTTCTCCTGAGAGAGGGACAACCTCTCCACCACCTGGTCCCAAATCTGCTGCATACGCTCCACAACAGAGTCAACACCCGGACAGACAGAAGCCTCCGTCTGTCCCGAAGAAAATCGAGGGTGAAACCCAAAATTGCAGAAAAATGGAGACATCAAAGTGGCAGAGCTTGCCCTATTATTAAGAGCAAACTCAGCCAAAGGCAAAAAAGAGACCCAGTCATCTTGATCAGCAGACACAAAGCATCTCAGATAAGTCTTCAATGTCTGGTTTGTTCTCTCAGTTTGTCCATTGGTCTGAGGATGAAAAGCAGAGGAGAAAGACAATTGAACACAAAGTTTAGAACAAAAAGTCCTCCAAAATCTGGAAACAAACTGGACTCCTCTGTCAGACACAATGTTCTCAGGAATGCCGTGTAATCGAACCACGTGCTGAAGGAACAAAGGCACCAATTCGGAGGAGGAAGGCAACTTAGGCAATGGCACAAATGTATCATCTTGGAAAACCTATCACAAATCACCCAGATAACGGTCATTCTCTGAGAAACAGGGAGGTCGGAAATAAAATCCATAGAGATATGGGTCCATGGTCTCTTGGGCACAGGCAATGGCATCAACAAACCAATAGAGCGAGAGCAAGGCTTGGAGCGAGAGCAAGTCCCACAGGACTGCACAAACTCCCTGATGTCATGAGACAAAGTAGGCCACCAAAAGGACTGACTCACCAAGTCTCTGGTACCAAAATGACCGGCCAACGCGGAACAATGAATCTCAGACATCACACTCTTCTTCCACTGGTCTGGGACAAACAATTTCCCAACAGGGCAACGCTCAGGTTTATCCTCCTGACACCCCTCCAGAGCCAGTCTCAAATTGGGCGAGATGGCGGAAAGAACTACACCCTCTTTCAAAATAACAGCAGGATCAGATAACTCAAAAGAGTCCGCAAGGAAACTCCTCGAGAGGGCATCCGCCTTAACATTCTTAGTGCCAGGAAGAAAGGAAACCACAAAATTAAAACGTGTGAAAAACAAGGCCCACCTGGTCTGTCTAGGATTAAGTCACATGGCTGATTTCAGATAAACCAGATTCTTATGGTCCATGAGGACCACCACCTGATGTTTGGCTCCCTCCAGCCAATGTCTCCACTCTTCAAAAGCCCACTTCATGGCCAATAACTCCCGATTACCCACGTGACGTCATAATTACGTTCAGTTGGAGAAAATTTTCGAGAGAAAAAAGCACAAGGGTTACTTTTAGAGGTCTCAGGATCTCTTTGGGACAAAACGGCACCTGCCCCAATTTCAGAGGCATCAACCTCCACCTGAAATGGCAGAGAAACATCAGGCTGGCGTAGAACAGGAGCAGAAGTGAATCTCTGCTTAAGTTCCTGAAACGCAGAGACTGCCTCAGGAGGCCAATTCACCACATCAGAACCCTTTTTGGTCAAATCAGTCAATGGTTTAACAATAACAGAGAAATTACCAATAAATTTACGATAAAAATTGGCAAAACCCAAGAATCTCTGAAGAGCCTTTAATGAGGTAGGTTGGACCCAATCACAGATGGCCTGAACCTTGACCGGGTCCACTTCAATAACAGATGGAGACAAAATGAATCCCAGAAATGAGATCCTCTGTACGCCAAAAAGATACTTTGATCCCTTCACATACAGAGCATTCTCTCTCAAAATCTGGAACACAGTCCGAACATGTTTCACATGAGAGTCCCAGTCATTGGAAAAAATCAAGATATCATCCAAATAAACAATCAGAAATTTATCCACAAAATCCCTGAAAATGTCATTCATGAAGGACTGGAAGACGGAAGGAGCATTAGTGAGCCCAAAGGGCATCACTAGGTACTCAAAATGCCCCTCTGGGGTATTAAATGCCATCTACCATTCATCCCCGTGCTTAATGCGAATAAGGTTATACGCCCCCCTGAGGTCAAGCTTGGTAAACTAAGTAGCACTTTTCACCCTGGAAAACAGGTCAGAAATCAAGGGTAACGGATATTGATATTTCACAGTGATATTGTTCAAGAGACGATAATCAATACACGGCCTTAATGAACCATCCTTTTTGACCACAAAGAAAAAACCGGCACCCAAGGGTGAAGAGGATGGTCTGATATGACCCTTCTCCAATGACTCCTTGATATAAGACCGCATAGCGTTATGTTCAGGTACAGACAAGTTAAAAAGGCGACCTTTAGGGAATTTACTACCAGGCACTAATTCAATAGCGCAGTCATAGCTCCTATGGGGGGGCAAGGATGCAGATTTACTTTCGCTAAACACATCAGAAAAATCAGTCAAAAAGTCAGGAACATCCTGAGCCTGGGGAGAGGCAGAAAAAACAGGAGTGTTGGCATTAACACATTGGCAGTCCCAACTGGTTACAGACACAGATTTCCAATCCAAAACAGGATTATGAGACTGCAACCAAGGGAAACCTAGTACAATAATGTCATGCAGATTATACAGCACCAAAAATTTGCAACTCTCCTGATGATCAGGTTCAACCCTCATTATCACCTGAGTAGAGAACTGGGGTTTATTCTCAGCCAAAGGGTAGAATCAATCCCCAGTAGGGGAATAGACTTCCGTAGGGTTATCAAGGGAAACCCACAACGTTTAGCAAAATCAAAATCTATCAGGTTAATAGCTGCTCCCGAATCAACAAAAGCCTGAGCAGAAAATGTGGACAGGGAACAAATCAGGGTAACAGTCAACAGAAATTTAGTCTGAACACTACCCAAGACAACTGAGCGTGCAAAACGTCTTCCCCATTTAGGGCAGACTGAAATAGCATGAGAGGCGTCAATACAGTAGAAACATAACCCATTGCGTTTTCTAAACTCATGACGCTGTGCCCCAGAAGCCACTCTATCACACTGCATGGACTCAGAAGCTGGTTCACAAGGCAACACTATTCCACGCATACCTCTACGCTCACGCAAACGTCTGTCAATTTGAATCGCCAATGACATAGAATCATTGAGACCAGAGGGAGCAGGGAAACCCACCATAACATCCTTTACATTCTATGACAGACCCCTCCGAAAAAGGGCTGCCAAAGCATCATCATTCCATCTGGTCAGGACTGCCCACTTTCGGAATTTCTGACAGTACAACTCAGCGTCCTCAAGCCCCTGATTTAATGCCAACAAGGTTTTTTCAGCTTGATCAGTGACATTAGGTTCATCGTACAATAATCCCAGAGCCAGAAAAAATGCATCAACATTACTCAAAACAGGGTCCCCAGGTGTCAGAGAAAAAGCCCAATCCTGAGGATCGCCGCGCAGGAGAGAGATGACAATTTGAACCTGCTGTGCTGCGTTCCCTGAGGACTTAGGTTTTAAGGCAAAAAACAACTTACAGTTATTTTTGAAATACAGAAATTTAGCTCGATCCCCCAAAAACAAATCTGGCATGGGGATCCTGGGTTCTACAACTGGCAACCTAGCAAGATAGGTAGCAATACTCCGAACCTCAGTGGCAAGCTGATCCACACAGCCAGACAACTGTGCAAACTCCATTGAGAAAAAAAAAATCCTCCTCAGCACCCAGAGAAAAAGAGGGTATAATGCAACAAACAGAAAAAAAAAAAAATCTCTGACAACTTTTTTTGTTTCCACACTATTTTTCCCTTCTGTGAGTACCATATAATTTTCAGTTGTGGCCGGTGATACTGTTATGTTTTGGTAGCTGAGGAGAGCAGGCAAAAACGGCAATACACCAGAGAGGTTGGAATCTACTGGATTGCAGTACCCTGACTAACCACCACAACTAAAGGCAGTTGTGGAGCGTTCCTACGTTGGTCCTAGACACCTCGTCACAGCCTGAGAGGTTAACTACACCTAAAGATAGAAAGAGGAAAGCTATCTGCCCCGTAGCAGATCCCCAAAGAACATAGGAAGCCCCCAAACATGTAATGGCGGTTAGACAAGAGGAAATACAAACACAGACAGAAAATAGTATGAGCAAACGCTGGGGCCCAATCTGCCTAGACATTAAAGGATAGAAGGATACTTACTGCAATCCAAAAAAAACCTAAAAAACCCAACGCTACTAATTGCAAAAACACCTGAGATCACACGACCTCTACCACCTAAATTAGTTCTCTGGTGTAACAAAACTAAGCCGCAGCCACTGAAAAAACTGGAAAAGGCAAATGAACAAACAACAGTGGCTCCAGAGGAACCGAGAGGAGCCCAAGCCCCCCAGGGAGGGGAACCTGGCCAACCTCACAGAAATGCAGAGAAATAAGCAAATGGCAAGCACAAAAACAAAAAACAGAAAATATCTTATCTGAGAGAAGGAGAAGAGGCAAGACTCAGCAAGCTTCCAAGTGAACCAGGAAACAACGTTGAGACAAGAACAATTGATCACTGGCAACCATGATGGGGGGAAACCTCCCTTATATCAAGCCAGTCAGTGATTCCTGATTGCCAATCCTCATAGAATGGTTCAGTACTGTTTGTAACCACCAGAGGGAGCTTCGGCTCAGAATTCATTTCTAAAACGTTCACAACAGTTGGGGGCATCTCCTGCACATCCCCTTATTTATTCTTTCACAAAAAAGGCTTTTATTGGCACATAACTGATTCATACTTTTGCCTGCAAATACACCGAAACCTGCAGCTATCAATAGCAGCCTGGTTCCTGTGTGGTTAGTAATCATAGAAGCCAGCTGTCTGAAAGGCCACCTGTGAACATTTATCACTTCTTGGAATCACAAAGCCATTTGATTTATTTAGCAAATTTGTCTGAAAACATGAAAACCACAAACCTTAACAAGCACTAGCTTGCAATGTTCAAGAATTCTTAGAACTTGTAACTGATCTTATAAAAATTCCTTACGCAAATTTACAGTGCCCAATATTATTGCCAGTCATGGCACCAATCTAAACACCCGACACCCGCTTGAGATTCCAAGTGGTCCAAGCCCACAGGTAGCTCATATCTGCATATTTACCACTGTGAATAAAGATAGTAGTAATTAGTCACTAATGAAATAGCAGGTCTGCCGTAAAAAGAAAATCAATTTTGCTCATTAACCCTGCAGAATGGCAATTTTATTAGAGAACGAACAAGAATTGTAAACGCAAGACATTTTTCCCTGTCACTGGCAGCCACATGGGCAGCACAGGATCTTTCTTGACCTGTAATCAAGATATTAGTTATTATGTCCATTTCAATTTTCATAAATTTCAGCTGTATATATGGGACATTATCTCACAAAAACAATGATCATTTGCCTAATTGCCATCAAAGCGCATCTGTCACCAGATTTCATATTAAAAAATGTACACATTATTAACCCCTTAACCCCGAAAGGGAGATTTGTACGTTAATGACCGGGCCAATTTTTACAATTCTGACCACTGTCTCTTTATGAGGCTATAACTCTGGAACTCTACAATGAATCTTCGCGATTCTGAGACTGTTCTCTCATGAGATATTGTACTTCATGATAGTGGTAAAATTTATACGATATATCTTGCGTTTATTTATGAAAAATGGAAATATGGTGAAAATTTGGAAAATTTTGCAATTTTCAAACTTTGAATTTTTATTCCCTTAAAACAGAGAAATATGTCACACAACATAGTTAATAAATAACATTTCTCACATGTCTACTTTACATCAGCACAGTTTTGGAACCAAAATTTTTTTTGTTACGAAGTTATAAGGGTTAAAAGTTGACCAGCTATTTCTCATTTTTACAACAAATTGTACAAAACCATTTTTTTAGGGAACACCTCACATTTGAAGTCATTTTGAGGGGTCTATATGGCAGAAAATACCCAAAAGTGACACCATTCTAAAAACTGCACCCCTCAAGGTACTCAAAACCACATTCAAGAAGATTATTAACCCTTCAGGTGCTTCACAGGAGCTGAAGCAACTTGGAAGGAAAAAATGAACATTTAACTTTTTATTAACAAAAATGATCTTTTACAAACAATATTTTTTATTATAACAAGGTTAAAAGGAGAAAATGGACAGAAAAAGTTGTTGTGTAATTTCTCCTGAGTATGCCGATACCCCATATGTGGGGGAAAACCACCGTCTGGGCACACGGCAGGGCTCGGAATTGAAGGAGCGCCGTTTTACTTTTTCGGCTGGAGTCACACACACGGTCTAAATAATCGGACCGTTTTAGTGGGACGATTATCGCACAAAAGTTTCCTGAACATTGATCCGTCTGTCATCCGATTATCCGGGGATGATGCGATTTAGTCGCATCTGAGCGTACGTTTCACATCCGACTGACATCCGACTTGAGAGATTTTGTCGGTGGCTAGCAAAACCGACATATAATGGATCCAAATGAATAGTTTTAAAATCACAAAAGAAAGAATAGATATATACACATAGAATACATATATATATATATGTGTCATTGAGACATATATATATATATACATATATTTATAGTTCATACACTTCTACATAGTATAATAGCCACTAATTCAATTGCCGGCTTTTGTGAAATTACAGACCCGACATGAAATGACACATGGTTTACATACAGTTAGCCATGTCATTTCATGTAGTTTGACATATGGTTTTCACTAACAATTACATGAGTGTATGCGTGCAAAATTTCATACATGTAGGGTTAATTAAAGGTGTAAATTTGTTGAAAAAAAAATGCGTGAGCTCCCGCGCTATTTCTCAACAAGACAGACAAAGCCAGCGAGTGGGGGCAGATAATAATAGCCTAGGGAGGGTGCATTTATTTTGTGCCCCCCTGGCTACTAACATCTGCCCCCAGCCACCCCAGAAAAGGTAAATCTATAATTAGATGCGCACTTTCTGGCACTTAGCCCGTCTATTCCCATTGCCTTGTAGCGGTGGCTAATGGGTTAATAATGGGTTAAAGCCACCTTGCTATTGAAAGGTGACTTTAAGCCTGGTTAATAATTGAGAGTTGTCAATTAGACAACTCTCAATTATTAATACTATTGTATGAAAAAAAAATAAAACACACACTTTAATTAAAAATCATTTTAATGAAATAATCACACCGTTTTTGACCATCTTTTATTTTACAGGTAATCCGTGCGAAGCCTTTGTTCTCCTGTAATAAAAATAAAATAATAAAACAACATTATTCTTACCTATCCGGTGCTCTGTCAGGTCCCACGCTGTAATCCTTCACAAAGGGTTAACTGCCTTACCTACTACCAACTTTGAAGATCCTAGAATATAAGACATATTTTCAGTTGTTTCACACTTTTTTGTTAAGTGTAATGTATAATTCCACATGTGTTAATTCATAGTTTTGATGCCTTCAGTGTGATTCTGCAATTTTCATAGTCATTAAAATATAGAAAAATCGTTGAATGAGAAGGTGTGTCCAAACTTTGGTCTGTACTGTATATGTATATGTATTCTGTGTGTGTATATGTATTCTTTCCATTCTTTATTAAAGCTGTCAGTGTGATTTTACAGTATAGCCGGGGATGAATTGCCGGCTTTTCTAATGGACACCGCTGCGATTTAATCGCAAGTCACACGTGCTGTCCGTTTGTAATCCGATTTTTCATCGCACCCTTAGACTTTCATTCGCGATTGTCGACCCACAATCGGTGACAATCGCAGCATGCTGCGATTGCACTCACACGTATAAAACGGACCACAAAAAATCTGATGGTGGGAGCTGCTACATAGATTAACATTGGTCCGACTGCAATGCGATATTTCATCGCTTTGCAGTCATCCGATTTTGTCACCAGTGTGACCCCGGCCTTCAAACCAAAATTGGCTGGAATTGAGATTGGACACCATGTCGCGTTTGGAGAGCCCCTGATGTGCCTAAACAGTGGAAACCCCCCACAAGTGACACCATTTTAGAAGCTAGACCCCCTAAGGAACTTATCTAGATCTGTTGTGAGCACTTTGAACCCCCAAGTGTTTCATTAAAGTTTATAATGCCTGGGTGTAAAAAAAAAAAAAAAATGTCCACAAAAATGATTTTTTCGTCCCCAATTTTTTATTTTTCCCAAGGAAAAATTGGACCCCAAAAGTTGTTGTCCAATTTGTCCTGAGTACGCTGATACCCCATATGTTGGGGGAAATACTGTTTGGGCGCATGGCAGGGCTCGGAAAGGAAGTAATGATGTTTTGGAATGCAGACTTTGATGGGTGTCATGTTCAGTTTGCAGAGCCCCTGATGTGCCTAAACAGTGGAAACCCCCCACAAGTGACCCCATTTTGGAAACTAGACCCCCTAAAGAACTTATCTAGATCTGTGGTGAGCACTTTGAACCCCAAGTGCTTCACACAAGTTTATAATGCCCGGGCGTGAAAATAAAAAAATCATATTTTTTCCACAAACATGATCTTTTAGTCCCCAGTTTTCTTATATTCCCAAGGGTAACAGGAGAAATTGGACACCAAAAGTTTTCGTTCAATTTGTCCTGAGCACACTGATACCCTATATGTGGGAGAAAACAACTGTATGGGCACACGACAGGGCTCGGAAGGGAAGTAGTGACGTTTTGCATTGCAGACTTTGATGGAACTTTGTTTGGAGAGCCCCTAATGTGCCTAAACAGTGGAAAACCCCCACAAGTGACCACATTTTGGAAACTCGACCCCCAAAGTAACTTACATAGATATGTGGTTGTGTGGTTAGAACTTTGAACCCCTAGGTGCTTCACAGAAGTTTATAACATGGAGCCATAAAAATAAAAAATCATATTTTTTTCCCACAAAAATGATATTTTCGCCCCAATCCTTTATTTTCCCAAGGGTAACAGAAGAAATTGGACCCCAAGAGTTATTTTGCAATTTGTCCTGAGTACGCTGATACCCCATATGTGGGGGTAAACTACTGTTTGGGCGCATGGCAGAGCTCAGAAGGGAAGGAGTAACGTTTGACTCTTTCAACGAAGAATTGGCTGGAATTGAGATCCGCGCCATGTAACGTTTGGAGAGCCCCTGTTGTGCCTAAACAGTGGAAACCCCCCAATTCTAACTCCAACCCTAACCCCAACACACCCCTAACCCTAATCCCAACCCTAACCATAACCCTAACCACAAACCTAACACAAACACACCCCTAACCCTAATCCCAACCCTAACCCTAATCCTAACTTTTGCCCCAACCCTAACCCTAATGGGAAAATGGAAATAAATACACTTTTTAAATTTTATTATTTTTCCCTAACTAAGGGGGTGATAAAGGGGGATTTGATTTACTATTTATAGCGGGTTTTTATGTTTGACTGCTGTCACACGCTAAAAGACGCTTTTTATTGCAAAAAAATAATTTTTGCATCATCACATTTTGAGAGCTATAATTTTTCCTTATTTTGGCCCACAGAGTCATGTGAGGTCTTATTTTTTGCGGGATGAGTTGACGTTTTTATTGGTACCATTTTCGGCACATGACATTTTTTGATCTCTTTTTATTACGATTTTTGGGAGCAGAATGAACAAAAACCAGCAATTCATGAATTTCTTTTGGGGGGGCGTTTATAGCGTTCCGCGTCTGGTAAAATCGATAAAGCAGTTTTATTCTTCATGTAAGTACGATTACAGCGATACCTCATTTATATTTTTTTTATGTTTTGCCGCTTTTATACAATAAAAACAATTATATGTAAAAAATAATTATTTTGCATCGCTTTATTCTGCAAGCTATAACTTGTTTATTTTTTCGTTGATAATGCTGTATGGTGGCTCGTTTTTTGCAGGACAAGACGGCATTTTCAGCAGTACCATGTTTATTTATATCCGTCTTTTTGATCGCGTGTTATTCCACTTTTTGTTTGGCGGTATGATGATAAATCATTGCTTTTTTTGCCTTGTTTTTTTTTTTAGGGGTTCACTAAAGTGGTTAACTAATGGGACAGTTTTATAGGGCGGGTCGTTACGGATGCGGCGATACTAATAATGTGTACTTTTATTGTTTTTTTTTATTATTTATATAAAGAAATGAATTTATTGGGGAATATTTTTTTTCTTTATTTAGGATTTTTTTTTTTACACGTTTTTTTATTTTTTTTTACTTTTTTACTTTGTCCCAGGGTGGGACATCACTGTATAGTAAGAAAAAACACGGCACTCAGCTAAAAACGAGAGTAGGTGCTCAAGTCAGGTATCCAACAGGCAGTGCAGGAGGCTTTCTCAGTGCCAGCTCTCAAGGACCCCGTGGCCATCTTGGTTCCAGGATCCTGCAGGGAGGAGGCCCTCGGAAACAGCGCGATCACATCGCGCAGCTCTGAGGGTCTCAGGGAAGCACGCAGGGAGCCCCCTCTCTGCGCAATGCTTCCCTATACCGCTGGAACACTGCGATCATGTTTGATCACAGTGTGGCGGGGGTTAATGTGCCGGGAGCGGTCCGTGACCGCTCCTGGCACATAGTGCCGGGTGTCAGCTGTGATAATCAGCTGACACCCGGCCGCGATCAGCTGCGCTCCCCCCTGGCCCTCATATAATGCTTCAGAATACTGGCCCCCATATAATGCTCCATACAGAATACTGGACCCCATATAATGCTCCATACAGAATACTGGTCCCCATATAATGCTCCATACAGAATACTGGTCCCCATATAATGCTCCATACAGAATATTGGCCCCAATATAATGCTCCATACAGAATACTGGACCCCATATAATGCTCCATACAGAATACTGGACCCCATATAATGCTCCATACAGAATACTGGTCCCCATATAATGCTCCATACAGAATACTGGTCCCCATATAATGCTCCATACAGAATACTGGCCCCCATAAATTGCTCCATACAGAATATTGGTCCCCATATAATGCTCCATTCAGAATACTGGTCCCCATATAATGCTCCATACAGAATACTGGCCCTCATATCATGCTCCATACAGAATACTGGTCCCCATATAATGCGTCATACAGAATACTGGCCATCATATAATGCTCCATACAGAATACTGGCCCCATATAATGTTCCATACAGAATACTGGACCCCATATAATGCTCCATACAGAAAACTGGTCCCCATATAATGCTCCATACAGAAAACTGGTCCTCATATAATGCACCAGTCAGGCTGTGCCCCCCATATAATGCCCCATGCAGGATGACAGGATACCCTCCCTATACAATGCCCCATGGAGGATGTCACTCCCCCTTGCAGGATGTCACTCCCCTCTTTATAGTGCCCCATGCAGGATGTCTCCCCCCCATATAACGCCCCATGCCTCCTCCATACATTAAAAATAAATAAATAAATAATTACTCACCTCACTGCTCACCTGCTGCTACCGCTGCCGCTGCTCTGCTCTGGACTCCAGCGTCACAACTCTCAATTATTAATACTATTGTATGAAATAAAAATAAAACACACACACTTTAATTAAAAATCATTTTAATGAAATAATCACACAGTTTTTGACCATCTTTTATTTTACAGGTAATGCGTGTGAAGCCCTTGTTCTCCTGTAATAAAAATAAAATAATAAAACAACATTATTCTTACCTATCCGGTGCTCTGTCAGCTTCCACGCTGTAATCCTTCACAAAGGGTTAACTGCCTTACCTACTACCTACTTTGAAGATCCTAGAATATAAGACATATTTTCAGTTGTTTCACACTTTTTTGTTAAGTGTAATGTATAATTCCACATGTGTTAATTCATAGTTTTGATACCTTCAGTGTGATTCTGCAATTTTCATAGTCATGAAAATATAGAAAAATCGTTGAATGAGAAGGTGTGTCCAAACTTTTGGTCTGTACTGTATATGTATATGTATTCTTTGTGTGTATATGTATTCTTTCCATTCTTTATTAAAGCTGTCAGTGTGATTTTACAGTATAGCCGGGGATGAATTGCCGGCTTTTCTAATGGACACCGCTGCGATTTAATCGCAAGTCACACGTGCTGTCCGTTTGTAATCCGATTTTTCATCGCACACATAGACTTGCATTGGCGATTGTCGACCCACAATCGGTGACAATCGCAGCATGCTGCGATTGCACTCGCACGTATAAAACGGACCACAAAAAATCTGATGGTGGGAGCTGCTACATAGATTAACATTGGTCCGACTGCAATGCGATATTTCATCGCTTTGCAGTCATCCGATTTTGTCACCAGTGTGACCCCGGCCTTCAAACCAAAATTGGCTGGAATTGAGATTGGACACCATGTCGCGTTTGGAGAGCCCCTGATGTGCCTAAACAGTGGAAACCCCCCACAAGTGACACCATTTTAGAAGCTAGACCCCCTAAGGAACTTATCTAGATCTGTTGTGAGCACTTTGAACCCTCAATTGTTTCACTAAAGTTTATAATGCCTGGGTGTAAAAAAAAAAAAAAATTTCCACAAAAATGATTTTTTCGTCCCCAGTATTCTTATATTCCCAAGGGTAACAGGAGAAATTGGACACCAAAAGTTTTTGTTCAATTTGTCCTGAGCACACTGATACCCTATATGTGGGAGAAAACTATTGTATGGGAACACGACAGGGCTCGGAAGGGAAGTAGTGACGTTTTGCATTGCAGACTTTGATGGAACTTTGGAGAGCCCCTAATGTGCCTAAACAGTGGAAAACCCCCACAAGTGACCACATTTTGGAAACTAGACCCCCAAAGGAACTTATATAGCTATGTGGTTGTGTGGTTAGAACTTTGAACCCCTAGGTGCTTCACAGAAGTTTATAACATAGAGCCATAAAAATAAAAAATCTTATTTTTTTTCCCACAAAATGATATTTTCGCCCTCAATCTTTTATTTTCCCAAGGGTAACAGAAGAAATTGGACCCCAAGAGTTATTTTGCAATTTGTCCTGAGTACGATGATACCCCATATGTGGGGGTAAACTACTGTTTGGGCGCATGGCAGAGCTCAGAAGGGAAGGAGTAACGTTTGACTCTTTCAATGTAGAATTGGCTGGAATTGAAATCCGGCGCCATGTCACGTTTGGAGAGCCCCTGTTGTGCCTAAACAGTGGAAACCCCCCAATTCTAACTCCAACCCTAACCCCATCACACCCCTAACCCTAATCCCAACCCTAACCATAACCCTAACCACAAACCTAACCCAAACACACCCCTAACCCTAATCCCAACCCTAACCCTAATCCTAACTTTAGCCCCAACCTTAACCCTAATGGGAAAATGGAAATAAATACACTTTTTTAATTTTATTATTTTTCCTTAACTAAGGGGGTGATAAAGGGGGGTTTGATTTACTATTTATAGCGGGTTTTTATGTTTGACTGCTGTCACACGTTAAAAGACGCTTTTTATTGCCAAAAAATAATTTTTGCATCATCACATTTTGAGAGCTATAATTTTTCCTTATTTTGGCCCACAGAGTCATGTGAGGTCTTATTTTTTGCGGGACGAGTTGACGTTTTTATTGGTACCATTTTCGGGCACATGATATTTTTTGATCTCTTTTTATTACGATTTTTGGGAGGCAGAATGAACAAAAACCAGCAATTCATGAATTTCTTTTGGGGGGCGTTTATAGCGTTCCGCGTCTGGTAAAATCGATAAAGCAGTTTTATTCTTCAGGTTAGTACGAATACAGCGATACCTCATTTATATTTTTTTAATGTTTTGCCGCTTTTATACAATAAAAACAATTATATGTAAAAAATAATTATTTTGCATCGCTTTATTCTGCGAGCTATAACTTGTTTATTTTTTCGCTGATGATGCTGTATGGTGGCTCGTTTTTTGCAGGACAAGACGGCATTTTCAGCAGTACCATGTTTATTTATATCCGTCTTTTTGATCGCATGTTATTCCACTTTTTGTTTGGCGGTATGATGATAAATCATTGCTTTTTTTGCCTTGTTTTTTTTTTAGGGGTTCACTAAAGTGGTTAACTAATGGGACAGTTTTATAGGGCGGGTCGTTACGGATGCGGCGATACTAAATATGTGTACTTTTATTGTTTTTTTTTATTTACATAAAGAAATGAATTTATCGGAGAATATTTTTTTTTTCTTTATTTAGGATTTTTTTTTTTACACATGTTATTTTCATTTTTTTTACTTTTTTACTTTGTGTCAGGGTGGGACATCACTGTATAGTGTCAGATCGGCGATCTGACAGGCAGTGCAGGAGGCTTTCTCAGTGCCAGCTCTCAGGACCCCGTGGCCATCTTGGATCCGGGATCCTGCAGAGAGGAGGCCCTCGGAACAGCACGATTACATCGCGCTGCTTTGAGGGTCTCAGGGAAGCACGCAGGGAGCCCCCTCTCTGCGCAATGCTTCCCTATACCGTTGGAACACTGCGATCATGTTTGATCACAGTGTGGCGGGTGTTAATGTGCTGGGAGCGGTCCGTGACCGCTCCTGGCACACAGTGCCGGGTGTCAGCTGTGATAATCAGCTGACACCCGGCCGCGATCCCCATATAATGCTCCATACAGAATACTGGACCCCATATAATGCTCCATACAGAATACTGGTCCCCATATAATGCTCCATACAGAATACTGGTCCCCATATAATGCTCCATACAGAATACTGGCCCCCCATATAATGCTCCATACAGAATACTGGACCCCATATAATGCTCCATACAGAATACTGGACCCCATATAATGCTCCATACAGAATACTGGTCCCCATATAATGCTCCATACAGAATACTGGTCCCCATATAATGCTCCATACAGAATACTGGCCCCCATAAATTGCTCCATACAGAATACTGGTCCCCATATAATGCTCCATTCAGAATACTGGTCCTCATATAATGCTCCATACAGAATACTGGCCCTCATATCATGCTTCATACAGAATACTGGTCCCCATATAATGCTTCATACAGAATACTGGCCCTCATATAATGCTCCATACAGAATACTGGCCCCCATATAATGTTCCATACAGAATACTGGACCCCATATAATGCTCCATACAGAAAACTGGACCCCATATAATGCTCCATACAGAAAACTGGTCCTCATATCATGCTCCATACAGAATACTGACCCTCATATAATGCTCCATACAGAATACTGGCCACCATATAATGTTCCATACAGAATACTGGACCCCATATAATGCTCCATACAGAAAACTGGACCCCATATAATGCTCCATACAGAAAACTGGTCCTCATATCATGCTCTATACAGAATACTGGTCCTCATATAATGCTCCATACAGAATACTGGCCCCCATATAATGTTCCATACAGAATACTGGACCCCATATAATGCTCCATACAGAAAACTGCACCCCATATAATGCTCCATACAGAAAACTGGTCCTCATATAATGCACCAGTCAGGCTGTGCCCCCCATATAATGCCCTATGCAGGATGACAGGTACCCTCCCTATACAATGCCCCATGGAGGATGTCACTCCCCTCTTTATAGTGCCCCATGCAGGATGTCTCCTCCCCCCATATAACGCCCCATGCTTCCTCCATACATTAAAAAAAATAAATAAATACTCACCTTACTGCTCACCTGCTGCTACCGCTGCCGCTGCTCTGCTCTGGACTCCAGCGTCATCGCCCCGTGTCTTCCCGCTATGCACTGTGACTGCTCAGCAGAGTGCGCGGTGACGTCACCGCCCCCTCTGACTTGAGACGTCACAGTTAGGAGACGCGGAAAACACAGGACCTGCAGCAGAGGCACGGGGAGAGGTAAATATTGTGCCGGGGCCCTGAGCAAGCGTGGCGGCGCTGGCACCGCTCTCCTCCGCTGACTGGCGCCATAGCGCGCCGGAGTGCCCGACGGCGAGTGGGCCCCCCGCCTGCTCAGGGCCCCGGGTACACCGGGTGCTGACGCCAGCCCTGCCAGGGCACATGGACAGAATAGTACGTCAGATGGCAGAAAGGGGTTAAATACAGTAGATCAATCAGATATGCCTTGACAGGTGCCTGAGACCGCATGGACCAGTGCTCATCCCACTGAATGCCTGCTCTCATTTGTCATGGATATAATACTACTCAGACAACACTGAATAAGAGTAAAACAGAGTGGCAATACTTTATTGAACCACCAACTGACAATAACATAGAACAGTAGAACAGTCCCAGCACAATACCCAAAATGGTGCAAAATTGCAGAGTCTCACCCATCCACTGACTCGCCAGGATTAGAGCAGCTGCGACTTCAGGGCTTCTGGGGATCACAACGCCCACCCGGGCAGGGCAGGTTCCAGGTTTTCGTGGGCCCCGGGCGAAAGAGTCTCAGTGGGCCCCTTTAACACATACCACAGTTCATGATGCAAAGATACGGCATAAAAGTATAGGTATAGTACAATGCCAAAGATTTCACTTCTTACATGACAGCGTATGGCGAGTCCAGCTTCTTCTGAAAGCCCACTTGAGGTTCCGTAACCCCCCGATAACATCCCCTTCAATAAAAATGCAACCACTTAATTATTTGGATAATTTTGGCCACAGCTGCCATTTTATTAACAAAATAACATATAACATTAATCCATAATAATACCATTAGGTATACAAAAATTATGAGGGGGGGGTTCTTGGAGCTAAAAGATCTGGCATAACATCTGGCTAAAAGAACCATAAAAATCCGCCACCATGTTACCCTCAGCCATACACCCCAGCTCGAGGGCACCGTACCTCCCATTCCGGGAAGACTAACCACCAAGACTCCCGGGGTAAAACCCCATCCAGAGCCCAAAAACAAATGCCAGATCAACCCCCACATAATTTAAAGTGCCTGGAATTTTCCTTAAAATTCCTTCCCCCGATCAATCATCGCCAACTTCAAGAACCCCACCCCCACAAACCCTGCCACTGTGATGATAAACTGAATATAGCAAGCAAAAAACCTATGCCATGGAAACTCCAATTGACTGCCCCATCAATGAACCCTCTCTCACATAAACACCCTATCCCATATAGAATTCTCCCTTGTTTTTTTGTTTTTTTCAATATATATATACATACATATATCAGCCCCTGTATTTCCGCCATGCCCCAAACTAATAAGGGGAATGGAGGGTGGGTCCATCCTTCCTGGCTTCACGAGTAATAATGGTGGTTTTTCCCGCACTTTTACCCCACTGCCCTGGCAACACCTCCCACTCCCCACCAAAACCCCACCCCCCAGCCAATTACTTTAATGCCCCCATAACCCTGTAACATTTTATACCTCCCCGCCCACCACAGTCATGGGAGGGCCTCCACTAGCTGCGCCCTATTCTGGCCCCATCTTGACAGCGTATGGTGAGTCCGGCTTCTTCTTAAAGCCCACTTGAGGCTCCGTAACCCCCCGATAACATCCCCTTCAATAAAAATGCAACCACTTAATTATTTGGATAATTTTGGCCACAGCGGCCATTTTTATTAACAAAATAACATATAACATTAATCCATAATAATACCATTAGGTATAGAAAAATTATGAGGGGGGGTTCTTCGAGCTAAAAGATCTGGCATAACATCTGGCAAAAACAACCATAAAAATCCGCCACCATGTTACCCTCAGCCATACACCCCAGTTCGAGGGCACCGTACCTCCAGTTCCGGGGGAAAACAAACCCCCAAGACCCCGGGGGAAAACCCTGTCCAGAGCCAAAAAAAAAATGCCAATCAAACCCCCCCAAATTTAAATCCTGGAATTTTCCTTAAAATTCCTTCCCCCGATCAATCATCGCCAAATCCAAGAACCCCCCCCCCGCAAACCCCGAGCAACCCCGACAACCCAGGGTCGTGGTGCCCCAACGAAATCAAAGCCTCTATCCCCTTCCGAAGCCAATGCCCATAAATCAATACCTATGGATTAAAATGTACCCCATCCCCCAACCAAAAAATTACCAACTCCCGCCTCCACTCGAAGTGCCCCCAATCCTAAGCCCCCATTCCCCGTACAAA
>JARQOD010011278.1:0-24035 GCA_033576555.1 Oophaga sylvatica
AAGAAAAGCCGCACCATAAATTTAAACACAAAGTACATGGTTCTTTTTAACAACCCTCGAGATTAATTACAAATTTTAACACTAGCTCGTCAGATGTATCCTGGAAAAACACGTTTTTTCCTAGAAGCATTTGAGGATGCTACGCGGGAGCCTTATGGGTATTTGCTGGTCGATTGAGAGCTAATACACCTGAGGATCACCGCTTACCGTCCGTAAGCCGTAAGGGTTGTTTCCACCGGCATTGCCAGCTGTCTATGTGCAGAAGAAAAGCGCTTCTAAAAAGTAAATTTTATGCAGGCACGCACATTCCACGCTGTATGCGTTGTGCTGTAAAGATGTCCGAGAGGCTCCGGCGTAACTGGGCTCTCTTAAAAACTCGTGAAGGCAACCCCATCCGTCCGGAAATCTATTTTGCGCAATGCGAGCGTGGATTTAATCACCGCTATAGGTGAGATTGCTTTAAACATCTTAAAAGGCAGAATCCCGTTGAAAGAGCGCCAAAAAGGCATACTGAAGAAGTGGCGTAAAGCTATAAGAACCATTAGCGATAGAGCGCAGTCCATAAAGAAAAAGAAACGGGTACTGAATCAGACCGGTGGCTTTATCGGTCCTCTTTTAGGCTTTGCAATACCCATAATAACGAGTCTGCTCGCGGGCAAATAATGGAGCATGCTGAGAAAATGTATCTAGTCCCCAAACAGGAGCTACACAAGCTAAGGCCACCAATCACCGAGAGCATACGCGAAACTATTATTCGACGCCTCGATGATGAAATTAACTGTTTTACAGCGCCGCGACATCCCCGACGATGTGAAAATTAAAATGTATAGCACCGTGCTGGAACGCTACTTGGTACATACGAAACGCAGCTCGAAAGAATTGACAACTTTAAATCTCGTTAGCCCTCAGGATCCTGAGCATCAACAGCCGCCAAATACCGTCACCGATAAAAAAAATCACGAGATCGCTGAAATTGTAGGTCATATAAACCAAAGATATAAAAAGAATGCTGAATTTTTACTAAACAGGCTACTCCAGAATAAGAGTGTGACAGACTGGAATGATAAAGACGAATTTATTTTCAAAGGCGCTGTAATACCCGGGTCTAACTTAGTGGATTTAGTACGTAGTACAATGCAGAGTCACGCTCTGACCGTCAGGAATTTACCTAGGGGTTGGGAATCGTTTATGCGAGCTATGGCCGAGCTGAATATACCCTCTACTGTTGTGGGTAATCCCACTACTAGACAACATTTAGACGAATTAAAAATGGCCTCCAGCGCTGGTGTATCTACACCGATGAGGTTAGACCCCGCACCCCGTACAATTCATTCTCTGCACTCGCCGTCATTAGGCACCACAAGGGGAACTCTACTACCTAAAAAAAGGTCTCTACCGATACTGCCAGCCATGTGGCTCACGATGTAGCCTATGTACTTGTTAATTATCTATTTTATCGTGTGTGTGATGCTATTTGTTAATTGTGCATGTGACACTTTTTATATCATTCTGTATGTACTTTTAAGTGCTTGAAATGTCTTTGAGCTGTATTTATTACAATAAAATCTTGTAATCTTGTTTTACAATACCGTGTCATTGCTTTTTTAAAATACAAATAAAACATTCACGTATGTAATATTGTAACACGGCCATATACATAATATGCCCGTGACCATTTCATAATGTGACCTCGCCTTGATACATCTTTCCCCCACACAATAGATTGATCAAAGGATACATTTACTGCTGGACTTAAAAGATTCCCAAATAGATTGATCAAAGGACTTGTCCGGACATGCCAGGACTATGGCCGCTATACACAATAGAGGGCTAATTACTACGTGTACTTTCTAGCAACTGAATTACCATATCTAAATAGCATCGACCTTCTCTCAACTGTACATGGCCGGCTATACACAATACAGGGTAATTACTATGTGTACTTTCTAGCAACTGAATTACCATATCTAAATAGCATCGACCTTCTCTCAATTGTACTTTACTGGGCATGTCCAGACATATCACTGCTGCACTCCTGGTAAAACATATCCAATCTTTAATTCACTAAAACTTCTTATATACCGGATAATACTATAGAATAAACTCCTTTTAGTCTGTACATACACTACTAAGCTATATCTTTACAGCGAGTGAAACACACACACAGATTTAATACACCAACTGCTAGAAAATCCCTTTACATACATTTACTGCTGAACTTAAAAGTTCCCCAACAAAAAAGAGACTTATAAAATCAAGATTCGCCTTGATACAACTTTCCCCCACACCACAGACTGATCAAATCCACAAGGAGATGGATAAAATATAAATAGAGACGAATAAATCAAGATTCGCCTTGATACAACTATTCACCACTCCACAGACTGATCAAATCCACAATGAGATGGATAAAATATAAATAGAGATGAATAAATTCATGAATCACTTTGATTGAAATTCCCAGATTCAGCAGTCCTGATTTCCCAGACAGATCAAATCACAGGGAGACGGATTAAATGATAGGGGGCGTGACGACCTGTCAGATTGAGTTTGACGAATAATGGAACTCCTATACTACTCGGCTGAAAGTTGATTTTATTAGGCTGGGAAAGGGCCAATATCGATGGTCCTTCCCAGACTATTGATATCAGGCCTCAGCTGTCTACTTTGCCTTAGCTGGTTCTTAAAAATAAGGAGGTCCCACATAATTTTTTTAGCTTCTCTATATTTTTAATAAGCAGAAAAGTCAAAGACAACATCTCAGGCTTATATTAAAGGGAATCTGTCACCCTAAATTGGCGGGATATTTAAATGATGGCAGTCAGGTCAGATGGGCGGTGTTTTGGGTACTTGCCTTAACATGTTGTTCGCCGCTGTCTCCATTATTTCTGGGAATTGTAGTCGTTGCCCTCCATATAACGCGCCTGTGCATTGCAATCTTGAATTGCGCACGCGCAGTATGCTTTGCCTGCAGATTGCAATGTGCAGGCGCGTTATATGGAGGGCAACGACTACAATTCCCAGAAATAATGGAGACAGCGGCGAACAACATGTTAAGGCAAGTACCCAAAACACCGCCCATCTGACCTGACTGCCATCATTTAAATATCCCGCCAGATTCCCTTTAATAGGCTAGGAAGATCCATTGGATATTGGCTCCTTCCCAGCATAATAAGACCATCTCACAACTGTCTGCTTGACTTTGGCTGCTTATTAAAATGGGGAAAACCTCTCATCTTTTTAAAATTATTTATTTAATTATTATACACTGTCCCTCACTCCAGAATGATTTGTAACGGATTCAAGTGATTGTAGTGAATAAGAAATGCTCACGCAAGAATTGAGTAAACTAAATTGAATTTACATTATAAATGATAAGATTAAACAATAAAGTAAAATAAATACATGTGCATCAAAAAGCCAAATCAGATCTCTCCTACTTTGCACTGACGAGGACCTATAGTCCAAAACACCGTGTCTGCAAATGGAGATACTGATTTGGCTTTTATCCTAAGTCATATTACAAGACTCGTTAAAGGGTTGATTGTGACTTGTAGGATCGCTACTTCCAATCTTTTTTTGAAGAGGCAATTTGCACATCAAAAAACAAGCATTTTCATACATTACATTATTAAGGTAGAAGTCCATGAGCCTCTGTGTCCATCCAATCTCTGCAGTATCTCTATGTAACTTTCTCTCCCAAAATACAGTCCTCTTTATATATGTTAAACTATACATTGAATCTCCTCTAAAGACATTGATGTACCAAGGTATGTGTACTGGAGCCTTAAGCCCCCGTCTCACATAGCGAGATCGCTAACTAGATCGCTGCTGAGTCACCAAATTTGTGACGTAACAGCGACCTCAATAGCGATCTCGCTACGTCTGACACATACCAGCGATTAGGCCCCTGCTGTGAGATCGCTGATTGTTCAAGAATACTCTGGACATTTTTTGGGTCGTTGAGGCCCCGCTCCGTTGCATGTATCGTTCTGTTTGACACCTAACCAACGACCTTTCCAGCGACTTGTTGCTAGAATCGAGGGCATGCTTTTGCGTTGCCTTTTCCGCGCCCCTCAGCTCCGATTGGTGGTCACTACTGTGTTTCGATTGGCGGCGCTACTTTCTATTGTTCCCGATTGCGTGAAGAAGGCAACGTAGCTGTGCTCCTATTCATTGTTCCTGGCAGTCTAGCAGCAATTGTGGTTTGTTCCTGCTTGCGTCCTGCTTTCCGGATCTCAGTAGCGTACTCGGCTGCGACTCCAAAAACAATTCAGCTATTCTCCAACTGCCATTTGACCAGCTATATTTTGAGCATGGTAGGTTTATTTTGGGTCTCTACTGCGTTTCAATTGTTTTTAATATTAATGTCAATTACCAATTATTAGCTAACATTGCACAACTATGCACTGTATACTTTTTGGATCTCAAATGTGATTCCTATTGTCTATTTTATGGGGGTCTCGGGTGGGATCTCAAATACCTTTCCATTTCACCTAATTTTAAATTGTTATAGGACACCTACCTGTTGTCTATTGTCTGCTATCTTTGCTCTGGTGGGATGGAGGGAGGGCATGGCTTCTACCGGTGTACATGTGCATCTTCGGCGGCAGCCATTTTAGGGGGTCTCGGGTGGGATCGCAAATACCTTTCCATTTCACCTAATTTTAAATTGTTATAGGACACCTACCTATTGTCTATTGTCTGCTATCTTTGCTCTGGTGGGATGGGAGAGGGCATGGCTTCTACCGGTGTACATGTGCATCTTCGGCGGCAGCCATTTTAGGGGGTCTCGGGTGGGATCGCAAATATCTTTCCATTATACCTAATTATAAATTGTTATAGGACACCTACCTATTGTCTATTGTCTGCTATCTTTGCTCTGGTGGGATGGAGGGAGGGCATGGCTTCTACCGGACTACATGTGCATCTTCGGCGGCAGCCATTTTAGGGGGTTTCGGGTGGGATCTCAAATACCTTTCCATTTCACCTAATTTTAAATTGTTATAGGACACCTACCTATTGTCTATTGTCTGCTATCTTTGCTCTGGTGGGATGGAGGGAGGGCATGGCTTCTACCGGTGTACATGTGCTTTTTCGGCGGCGGCCATTTTAGGGGGTCTTGGGTGGGATCGCAAATAACTTTCCATTTCAGCTAATTTTAAATTGTTATAGGACACCTACCTATTGTCTGCTATCATTGCTCTGCTGGGATGGAGGGAGGGCATGGCTTCTACCGGTGTACATGTGCTTTTTCAGCGGCAGCCATTTTAGGGGGTCTCGGGTGGGATCTCAAATACCTTTCCATTTCACCTTATTTTAAATTGTTATAGGACACCTACCTATTGTCTGCTATCATTGCTCTGCTGGGATGGAGGGAGGGCATGGCTTCTACCGGTGTACATGTGCTTTTTTGGCGGCAGCCATTTTAGGGGGTCTCGTGTGGGGTCTAAAATACGTTTCCATTTTAACTCAAATAGGACATCTACCTATTGTTTTTATTTTATTTTTTTCAGTTTGCCCCATCATGAACAATGCAGAGTGTGCTGTTGTGGTTGCTGCATTGCTTGTTGAGGAAGCACGGCATCAAGATGAGGCACGGATGCTGGAGAGGCGTTCTAAAGGAAAACATCGCATGTGGACCAGAGAATGGCTGCAGAAGAGGTCCAAATTTTCACACATGCAACTGGTGAAAGAGCTTCAGGATAAAAATCCACATGATTTCCGCAATTATCTGCAGATGTCTGAGGAATCCTTCACCTATTTGCTTGGAAGAATTACTCCACTAATTGAACGGAAGGATACAGCGATGCGTGCTGCCATCCCGGCAGATGAAAGATTGGAAGTCACGCTGCAATTCCTGGCCACTGGACGCTCTTTGCAAGACTTGCATTTTTCTTCCGCCATTTCAAGGCCTCTACTGAGTGTTCTCATTCCGGAAACGTGCAAGGCAATTTTCAGTTGTCTACGGAGCTACATGGAGTTTCCCAACACGGAGGCGGAATGGAGCAAGATTGCTAACGATTTTGATCAGCTATGGCAGTTCCCAAACTGTGGTGGGGCTTTGGACGGGAAACATGTCCGTATTACTCAGCCACCCAACAGCGGATCATATTTCTTCAACTATAAGGGCTATTTCAGCATCA
Organism: Oophaga sylvatica; assembly: GCA_033576555.1. NCBI lineage: Eukaryota > Metazoa > Chordata > Amphibia > Anura > Dendrobatidae > Oophaga > Oophaga sylvatica. Next base: position 6,147 of record JARQOD010011278.1, read on the forward strand.
TCCTGATGGCCCTTGTTAACGCAAATTATGAGTTCATTTGTGTAGACATTGGGATGAATGGAAGGGTTTCAGATGGTGGAGTTTTGGAGCATATGTTTTTTGAAGAGCGTTTACATAACTGTGAACTCCACTTGCCTCCTAACTCAGACACTAGAGGAAACCTTAATTTTGTTTTTATTGGCGATGAGACCTTCCCGCTTCATCCCAATCTCATAAAACCTTTCCCTCAAAAAACTCTCACATGGGAAAGGAGAATTTATAACTACCGTTTGTCTAGGGCACATCGGGTTGTGGAGAATGCCTTTGGTATCATGGCCAATCGCTTCCGCATTTTTCACACACCGATTAACATGAAGCTGGAATCAATTGACTCGGTGATTTTGGCCTGTTGTGTGCTTCACAATTTTCTTTGCCGGCGTGATTCTATGTCGTACTGTCCTCCTGGCTTTGGGGACTCTGTGAATGAAACGAACGGAGAAGTGCAGCTGGGCGAATGGCGTGCAAACGAAAGCGCAATTGCTGGCCTTCGACCATTGGGACCTGGAAGAAGCACCCAGGATGCAAAGACCTGCAGAGTAGGGTTGAGCATTCCGATACTGCAAATATCGGGTATCGGCCGATATTGGCTGTATCGGAATTCCGATTCCGAGTTCCGATATTTTCGTCTTATCGGATACCGGAATCGGGATTGTCACTGTCACTGTCAGTGTCCGTCGGTCGGGTCTGTCAGGAGTCAGCGGCACTTACCTGTCAGAAGATCTCCGGCGGTCACGTCCTGGACTGCTTGATGGCCTCAATCTTCTTTCCCCGGCGGTCACATGCAGTTTCTCGCGATAACTGCAGTGACTGCTGGTAATCCCGGCCGTAAAGCAGTCAGTCCGATGACGTCACCGCCGGGGAAGCAGATAATCAGCTGTGCTGCGTCGCGATGACAGGCTCTGCCTGTCATTGCGATGTAGCAGAGTTGGATCGTCGTGGGACTGTCGTTATGGACTGCGTCGGACAGGTGGTATACTGTTGGTTTGTTTTTTTCTTTTTTTACAGGAGATCGATGGCGTCGCAGGAATGAGAGTACAATAAAATTAATGAAAACTGTGTTGTCTCTTTTATTTCATTAAAATACTTTTTTCTTGCTTTGTCTTTTTTTTATGCATTTAATAACTTTGGGATTAATAATGGATCGGTGTCTTATTGACGCCTCTCCATTATTAACCGGGCTTATTGTCACCGTGCAATCAACGGTGACAATAACCCCTTATTACCCCGCTTGCCACCGCTACAGGGCAAGTGGGAAGAGCCGGGTAAAGTGCCACAATTGGCACATCTTTTGATGCGCCAAATGTGGGGCTGCTGTAGCCTGGTATTATCAGGCTGTTGAGGGCCAAAATCCATGGGCCTTGACAGTCTTTTAATACCAGGCTGCAGCAGTCTGCATTTTACTTGGCTGGTTAACAAAAATAGGGGGGATCCCCACGCCGTTTTTTTTTTCGAGGGGATCCCCTATTTTTGTTAACCAGCCAAGCTAAGCAGACTGCTGTGGCCTGGTATTATCAGGCTTGCAAGGTCCATGGATATTGGATCCTTACCAGCCTGAAAAACCAGGCCTCAGCGGTCTGCTTCATCTGGCTGGTTAACAAAAATAGGGGGGACCCCATGCCAATTTTTTTCGAGGGGATCCCCTATTTTTGTTAATCAGCCAAGATATGCAGACTGCTGTGGCCTAGTATTATCAGGCTGGCAAGGTCCATGGATCTTGGCTCCTTAACAGCCTGAAAATCCAGGCCTCAGCGGTCTGCTTCATCTGGCTGGTTAACAAAAACAGGGGGGACCCCACGCCATTTTTTTTTCGAAGGGAACCCCTATTTTTGTTAATCAGTTCCCTCTGACGTCACTGATTGTGTCCCTGGCTGACCTGAAGTGAAAGTGGAAAGCAATCAATTAAGCTTTCCACTTAAGGGCCCGTCTCACATAGCGATATCGCTACCGAGATCGCTGCTGAGTCACTAGTTTTGTGACGCAGCAGCGAGCTCACCAGCGATATCGCTGTGTGTGACATTCAGCGACGATCAGCCCCCCTGCCGGGTATCGCTGATCGTCGCTGAAATGTCAGGACCTTTTTTTGATCGCTGGTTTCCCGCTGACAGGCACGCATCGCTGCGTGTGACAGGCGGGAGACCAGCGATCCGCTGGTAACCAAGGTACACAGCGGGTTTCCAGGCGCGGGGCTGTGCCTAGAAACCCGCTGTGTACCTTGGATACCACGCCCTGATGCAGGGAGCTGGTATCCAAGGTACACAGCGGGTTTCCAAGCGCTGCGCGGTGCCTGGAAACCCGCTGTGTACCTTGGTAACCAGCGGATCGCTGGTCTCCCGCCTGTCACACGCAGCGATGCGTGCCTGTCAGAGGGAAACCAGCGATCAAAAAAAGGTCCTGACATTTCTGCGACGACCAGCGATACCCGGCAGGGGGGCTGATCGTCGCTGAATGTCACACACAGCGATATCGCTGGTGAGCTCGCTGCTGCGTCACAAAACTTGTGACTCAGCAGCGATCTCGGTAGCGATATCGCTATGTGAGACGGGCCCTTAAGCGATGTTACCCGCAGTGTCGCTGTCCCAGATCGCTGCCTGAGCTGCCTGTTTTGCAGCTCAGCAGCGATCATGTAGCGATACACCAGCGATCCTGACAAGTGCATATCGTTGTCGGGATCGCTGGTGTATCGTTATGTGACACCCAGCCTTTACTCTCCTGTCAGGCAGGAGAGGAACTCATTCATTTGGGGTTTACTGTGAGGCTGCAGCATTAGCTGCAGTCCCTGCAGTAAACATTAACCCTTTCTGAAGGATTACACCGTGGGACCTGACTGTGCATGGGATAGGTAAGAATAATTTTGCTTTTTTATTTTATTTTTATTACAGGAAATGGTTTTTGCAGTAAAATAAAATATGGTCAAAAACATGTGTCTTTATTTCATTAAAATGATTTTTAATTAAAGTGTGTGTGTTTTATTTTTATTTCATGCAATAGGATTAATAATTGATAGTTGTCTAATTGACAGCTCTCAATTATTAACCTGGCTTAAGGTCACCTTTCAATAGCAAGGTGGCTTTAACCCCATATTAACCCATTCGCCACCGCTACAGGGCAATGGGAATAGACGGGCAAAGTGCCAGAAAGGGCGAATCTAATTATAGATTTGTCTTTCCTGGGGTGTCTGGGGGCAGATGTTAGTAGCCGGGGGGGAAAAAATAATGGTCCCTCTCTGGGCTATTATTATCTGCCCCCACTCACTGGCTTTGTCTGTCTGGTTGCGAAAATAGGGCGGGAGCCCACGCATTTTTTTTCAGCAATTTTACACCTCATATATATATATACATGTCATTGAATTTGTGACACATATATATATATTTATATTTGTAGTTCATACACTTCTACATAGTATAATAGCCGCTAATTCAATTGCCGGCTTTTGTGAAAATGCAGAACCCGACATGAAATGACACTTGGTGTACATAGGGTTAACCATGTCTTTTCATGTCCTTTGCTATCTAATTTGCACAAACAATTAAATCAGTCTATGTGTGCAAAATTTCACACCTGTAAGGGTTAATTAAAGGTGTAAATTCGTAGCAAAAAAGTCAGTTTTTTTTACAACGAATTTACACCTTTAATTAACCCCTACAGGTGTGAAATTTTGCACACATAGACTGATTTAATTGTTTGTGCACATTAGATAGCAAAGGACATGAAAAGACATGGTTAACCCTATGTACACCAAGTGTCATTTCATGTCGGGTGCTTCTGTCTTTTCACTGAAGCCGGCTTTACCCGGCAATTGAATCAGAGAGGATATTTTACTATGTAGAAGTGTATAAACTATACATATATGTATATATATATGTCACAATGACATGTATATATATATATATATATATATATGTATTCTATGTGTGTATATTTAGTGTTTACAAGGAAAGAATGGGGTTTTTTTAGTAGCGATATTTTGTTCCCATAGACTTACATGGGACTTCCGGTATCGGTATCGGGTATCGCCGATATTTTAGTGATATCGGCGATACCATTCCGATTCCGATACTTTAGGATATCGGAAAGTATCGCTCAACTCTACTGCAGAGACAATTACTGCAATTATTTTAATGGTCCCGGTGCTGTGACTTGGCAGCATCAGAACCTATAGTGGACTACTATTGAGATTGTTTACGTACTTAAATTGTTGAATAAAGTTTTATAACGTAATGTGTTTTTCACTTATTGTTAATTTGGTTTCTCAACATTACTTTCATTGTTTAAAGTAACATATACTCAAATGTATGAGTAATGAGGTAATATACTGTAACATGAGGTAATACACAGTAATATGAGGTAATACACAGGTGACATCTACTATATAATCGTGTAATTCTGTCTGTCTGTAACGGAAAGCCTGCGTCGCTGATTGGTCGCACCCGGCTGGACACGACCAATCAGCGACTAGCCCAGTCCATGTAAACCCCAGCAGCAGCCTCCACAGCTGACAAAACGCCAAAAATTGAGATAAATGAGGTCTCGCCGTAATCGTACTGACCCGAACAATAAAAATGCTTTATCAATTTTACCACACTCAGAACGGTAAAAAGGCCCCCCAAAACGAAATTAGTGAATTGATGTTTTTTTTTAATACTAACTTCCAAAAAATAGAATAAAAAAGTTGTCAAAAAATGTCACGTGCCCAAAAATGGTACCAATAAAAACGCCAACTCGTATCGCCAAAAAAAATACCTCACATGACTCTGTGGGCAAAACTTAGGAAAAAATATAGCTATCAAAATATTGTGATGCAAAAAAATATTTTTCATATAAAAAGTGATTTTAAGCGTGACAGCTTCCACACATAAAAACAATATAATAATACATCAAGGCCCCCTTTAAAACCAACAACATACCCGCGCTCTTCTGACCAGGGACGCTGTATGGAAGAGACGGTAATTCTGGGACGCAGTAGCGTCCCCGTTTAAGCAACATTCATGCGTATTGTAATGCTGTTCACGCGAGAACGCAGTAGCGTCCTCTAACCGGCCGGGCCACGTCACATGTTGGATCACAAATTGTGGGCGGCGCTGATGTGTCATGGGCGGGATTTACGTCGTCAATGCGGCCTAGCTCTTCATGAGGCAGGAATATGGCGGCCAGGAGACGCAGTGCACCGTGGGGGGATGGTGAGGTCCATTTTCTCATCAGAGAAATGGATAGGAGGGATTACTGGTGCACTCAGCACCAGACCCATCCTGTCCTCCACAAGCAGGCAGTGCTGCGGAGGATCAGACGGGGCCTGGCCAGAAGATATGGAGTTCAGCGGTCCACCAAACAAATCCGCAAGAAGCTGGCTGATCTGCTGTACAGATCCAGCGACCGCATCGCCAGCATCTATGCACAGAGGCAGGCCCGTCGTGGTGAGTGGCATTAATTACAATGCAGTAATGCAATATAATGCACATCATATAGTGGAGCATTATATGGGGCTCATCATACACTGGAACTTCAGAAATGGGGTCCATCATATACTGGAGCATCATATAGGGATTCATTATTTATGGGGCATCATATCGGGCCCTTTATATATGGAGCATCATATGGGGCCTACGCTGTATGGAGCAATATATGGGGCGCATCATACACTGGAACTTCATAAATGGGGCCCATCATATACTGAAGCATCATATAGGGATTCATTATTTATGGGGCATCATATCGGGCCCTTTATATATGGAGCATCATATGGGGCCTACTCTGTATGGAGCAATATATGGGGCTCATCATACACTGGAACTTCATAAATGGGGCCCATCATATACTGGAGCATCTTATAGGGATTAATTATTTATGGGGCATCATATCGGGCCCTTTATATATGGAGCATCATATGGGGCCTACTCTGTATGGAGCAATAAATAAGAGCCATCGTAACCTTCATGAAGCTTTATATGCGAATAATAGCCATAATCAAGCAAGTTAGTAGAAGGAGTATTCCACTCAATTTTTTTTTCAGCAGCACCATCTCCTGCTGCATCACCAGCTGCAGCACCATCACCAGCAGCTACTTCATCAGCTGCAACACCTTCTCCTGCTGCTACCCCTCCTCCAGTAATCTGGTCATCGACCTCTTCCCCCACACTGGACTTCTCTCCAGCGTCACTCCATGACACTGGTGCAGGGTTGCCTTCTGGTAATTTACGCACATAATATAACATTGTTAGGTCTTAAAATGTTCAAGGGCTGTCTTGTTATATCTATTTTTCTTTGTGTCCCTAGCCGGTGGTGCCACAGGTTCAGGCTGGGCAGTAAGCGCCTCATCGGGAGAAGCGCAGTCGCCGCAAAACCGTAAGTAAAACAGCACACATGTAACTTTAGTTGATGTTGCCACAGAATTGCCTGGTTAACTTTTACCATTACCTCCACAGAAATCAACACTGCCCAGGACCTGTTAGCCTCCCACCGGCGGATGAGGTCTGCAATGGCTGTGACCTTGGCAGCCATGGACGAGCATGGAGTGAAGCTGGAGCGTTTCATGGCTGGCCTCCACCAGGGAGGCATGTAATTTTTTTATGTACCGTATATACTCATGTATAAGCCGATCCGTGTATAAGCCGACCCCCCTAATTTTGCCACAAAAAACTTGGAAAACTTATGACTCGCGTATAAGCCGGGTGTATAAGTTGCCATCCTGCTCTGTGCTCCCCCATCCAGCTCTGAGCGCCCCCATTCTCCTCTGTGCTCCCCTCCTCCTGCTCCATTATCCTGTCCTGCTCTGTGCTTTCCATCCTCCCCCGTCCTGCTCCGTGCTCCCCCATCCAGCTCTGCACTCCCCCATTCTCCTCTGTGCCCACCCCCATCCTGCTCTGTGCTCTCCGTCCTCCCCCCGTTCTGCTCCGTGCTCTCCGTCCTCCCCCCGTTCTGCTCCGTGCTCTCCATCCTCCCCCCGTTCTGCTCCGTGCTCTCCGTCCTCCCCCGTACTGCTCCGTGCTCTCCATCCTCCCCCATCCTGCTCAGTGCTCTCCATCCTCCCCCGTTCTGCTCCGTCCTCCCCCGTTCTGCTCCGTGCTCTCCGTCCTCCCCCCATCCTGCTCCCGTCCTGCTCCGTGCTCTCCGTCCTCCCCGGTTCTGCTCCGTGCTCTCCGTCCTCCCCCAGTCCTGCTCCGTGCTCCTTGTCCTCCTCCATGCTCCCCCCATCCTCCTCCATCATACTCACCCTCCCCGTGCAATCGCTGAACGTCCCGGCCGGCAATCCTGCGTTCTCCCCGGCTTCCTGCAGCTCTCCAGCGCTGAGCGGTGACGTAATACCACTCATTAAGGCCATGAATATGGAGGCCACGCCCATGGGAGTGGCGTCATGTCCATATTACATGACCTTAATGAGCGGGTATTACGTCACCGCTCAGTGCTGGAGAGCTGCAGGAAGCCGGAGAGAACGCAGGATTGCAAGGACGTTCAGCGATGGCACGGGGAGGGTCAGTATGATGTCCCAGCCATCGGCTCCTGCCGCCTCATCCCCTCCCCCGCTGGTTTCTGCCCTATGACTCGTGTATAAGCCGAGGGGGCATTTTCAGCACAAAAAAAGGTGCTGAAAATCTCGGCTTATACACGAGTATATACGGTATGTTTTTTTATTGTTTTTGTATATTAATATTTCATATTGTTTGTTTTTTTTATATTATATATATATATATATATTACATATATATATTTTCACTTTAAATATATATACCGTTAGACTTTATAACTGCAGCAGTGTCAACTTCTTTCAAAAAACAAAAATAGAACTATGAAAGCAAACAAAAAAAAACAGTTAAAAAAAAACATTGTTCTAACACTTTTTAAATTGTAAAAATTAAAGAAAGTTAAATATTAAAAACACACCCATTATATCTGGGCATCTTAAGCTTGAGTACCGCCCTTATGGCGGACCTGACCTACCCTCAACCCATCCTATTTGTTTAAATAAAAAAAAAAATAATGTTTCATCACTCACACCCATTATAGCTATGCATCTGTATAGATGCACCCCCTCCCTCCCATCAGAGCAATGATAGCAGACAATAGACCAAGCCCATTACCCCACCAAGTTGTCCTGCCAGCTTCATTCATAATAGACGAAAGCAAGTTTTAATACAAATTTTTTTATTACAAAACAACAACTCTTTCAACATAATCATTATTTCATAAACTGTACAATTAAACAAAAAAAAAAATCAAAGTAAAACGCCGCTACAAATCCTGGTACTGGGTTTCCTCATGGAAATGACATGGCCTGGGCGTTGAAGACATTGGGATCCAAAAAGATTGTGAAAACCCAGGATACTGGGGGGGGGAATGACAGGTTTTGCGGAGGACAAATCCTCCACACAGGTGTGCTCCTATGTGGATCGGGCACTTGTGGCCATGACTGGTCCCGATCTACCGCACTCTGTATTTTTGATGAGTCATCTAGCTGACCTTGTGCCGCTTTATTGAGTGCTTCGAAGATCACTCTTTCCGCATGGATCCTTTGTCTAGGATCCAGCTTACCGAGTCGATCCGCCGTAAAGGTAGCAAAAGTGTCCGTGCAGGTTTTATTTTGATTAACTAATATTTGATTGGCCAACGCCAACAGGTCTGTGGATTGCTGGCCGGCCGCCTTTCTTTTTCGACTAAAAGTATGTCTACGCGGTGCTGGAGAGGCCGCAGACTGTCGACTACTCCCCTCAGAAGGCTCCGCCATATGTTCCGTAGACATGAGGTCCTCATTAGTTGGGGTCCCCATTTCCTCTTGATGGTGCTGCAGAAAAAGAGAAAAGAAAATAACAGTTAAAGCAAAACCAAAATAAATATTTTACAGCATGCAGAAAGGAAATTCATTAGTTAGCATTGTGGCATTGGATTTATCATGACCGGCACGGGTTAACTCAACGTACATAATGAGAACGGAGTCGGGCAAAAAAAAAAAAAAAGAAGAGTAGTGTACTTATCTGAACTGGAAGGGAAAACTTTTGTAAACTGCAGAATTAAACAGGTAAAACCTTAGTTACTGTTTTTCTATGTAACTATGGCATATAAATACAAATGTAAATTGCTATATTCAGGGAAGTAAAGAAGGTACTTACATCTCCAACCGGGGAGTCAGGATCATTATGGATCGCCTTGTCCGGTTCCAGGGTCTGACGCACCGATGATAAGGTTTCCCTTGGTAGCTCCTGGTCACGGGTGAAGCCAAGTAAATCAAAGTACCACAAGGAGGGCACATACACCTCATCCGTGCTGGCACCGGACTTACTTGACTTCTCGACCTTGTTGAGCTCCTTCTTGTAAACGGTGCGTAGACCCTGGATTTTTTTCCGGACAAGGCTTTCATCCACTTTCTCTGACTGGTTATGACTAGAGTTGAGCGATACTTTCCGATATGCTAAAGTATCGGAATCGGAATGGTATCGCCGATATCACTAAAATATCGGCGATACCCGATACCGATACCGGAAGTCCCATGTAAGTCTATGGGAACAAAATATCGCAACTAAAAAAACCCCATTCTTTCCTTGTAAACACTAAATATACACACATAGAATACATATATATATATATATACATGTCATTGTGACATATATATATATATACATATATGTATAGTTTATACACTTCTACATAGTAAAATATCCTTTGATTCAATTGCCGGGTAAAGCCGGCTTCAGTGAAAAGACAGAAGCACCTGACATGAAATGACACTTGGTGTACATAGGGTTAAACATTTCTTTTCATGTCCTTTGCTATCTAATTTGCACAAACAATTAAATCAGACTATGTGTGCAAAATTTCACACCTCTAGGGGTTAATTAAAGGTGTAAATTCGTTGTAAAAAAAACGGACTTTTTTGCTACGAATTTACACCTTTAATTAACCCCTAGAGGTGTGAAATTTTGCACACATAGTCTGATTTAATTGTTTGTGCAAATTAGATAGCAAAGGACATGAAAAGACATGGTTAACCCTATGTACACCAAGTGTCATTTCATGTCGGGTCACCCGACATGAAATGACACTTGGTGTACATAGGGTTAAACATTTCTTTTCATGTCCTTTGCTATCTAATTTGCACAAACAATTAAATCAGACTATGTGTGCAAAATTTCACACCTCTAGGGGTTAATTAAAGGTGTAAATTCGTTGTAAAAAAAACGGACTTTTTTGCTACGAATTTACACCTTTAATTAACCCCTAGAGGTGTGAAATTTTGCACACATAGTCTGATTTAATTGTTTGTGCAAATTAGATAGCAAAGGACATGAAAAGACATGGTTAACCCTATGTACACCAAGTGTCATTTCATGTCGGGTTCTGCATTTTCACAAAAGCCGGCAATTGAATTAGCGGCTATTATACTATGTAGAAGTGTATGAACTACAAATATAAATATATATATATATGTGTCACAAATTCAATGACATGTATATATATATATGAGGTGTAAAATTGCTGAAAAAAAATGCGTGGGCTCCCGCCCTATTTTCGCAACCAGACAGACAAAGCCAGTGAGTGGGGGCAGATAATAATAGCCCAGAGAGGGACCATTATTTTTGCCCCCCCCGGCTACTAACATCTGCCCCCAGACACCCCAGGAAAGACAAATCTATAATTAGATTCGCCCTTTCTGGCACTTTGCCCGTCTATTCCCATTGCCCTGTAGCGGTGGCGAATGGGTTAATATGGGTTAAAGCCACCTTGCTATTGAAAGGTGACCTTAAGCCAGGTTAATAATTGAGAGCTGTCAATTAGACAACTATCAATTATTAATCCTATTGCATGAAATAAAAATAAAACACACACACTTTAATTAAAAATCATTTTAATGAAATAAAGACACATGTTTTTGACCATCTTTTATTTTACTGCAAAAACCATTTCCTGTAATAAAAATAAAATAAAAAGCAAAATTATTCTTACCTATCCCATGCACAGTCAGGTCCCACGGTGTAATCCTTCAGAAAGGGTTAATGTTTACTGCAGGGACCGCAGCTAATGCTGCAGCCTCACAGTAAACCCCAAATGAATGAGTTCCTCTCCTGCCTGACAGGAGAGTAAAGGCTGGGTGTCACATAACGATACACCAGCGATCCCGACAACGATATGCACTTGTCAGGATCGCTGGTGTATCGCTACATGATCGCTGCTGAGCTGCCAAACAGGCAGCTCAGGCAGCGATCTGGGACAGCGACACTGCGGGTAACATCGCTTAAGGGCCCGTCTCACATAGCGATATCGCTACCGAGATCGCTGCTGAGTCACTAGTTTTGTGACGCAGCAGCGAGCTCACCAGCGATATCGCTGTGTGTGACATTCAGCGACGATCAGCCCCCCTGCCGGGTATCGCTGATCGTCGCAGAAATGTCAGGACCTTTTTTTGATCGCTGGTTTCCCTCTGACAGGCACGCATCGCTGCGTGTGACAGGCGGGAAACCAGCGATCAAAGGTCCTGACATTTCAGCGACGATCAGCGATACCCGGCAGGGGGCTGATCGTCGCTGAATGTCACACACAGCGATATCGCTGGTGAGCTCGCTGCTGCGTCACAAAACTAGTGACTCAGCAGCGATCTCGGTAGCGATATCGCTATGTGAGACGGGCCCTTAAGTGGAAAGCTTAATTGATTGCTTTCCACTTTCACTTCAGGTCAGCCAGGGACACAATCAGTGACGTCAGAGGGAACTGATTAACAAAAATAGGGGTTCCCTTCGAAAAAAAAATGGCGTGGGGTCCCCCCTATTTTTGTTAACCAGCCAGATGAAGCAGACCGCTGAGGCCTGGATTTTCAGGCTGTTAAGGAGCCAAGATCCATGGACCTTGCCAGCCTGATAATACCAGGCCACAGCAGTCTGCATATCTTGGCTGATTAACAAAAATAGGGGATCCCCTCGAAAAAAATTGGCGTGGGGTCCCCCCTATTTTTGTTAACCAGCCAGATGAAGCAGACCGCTGAGGCCTGGATTTTCAGGCTGTTAAGGAGCCAAGATCCATGGACCTTGCCAGCCTGATAATACCAGGCCACAGCAGTCTGCATATCTTGGCTGATTAACAAAAATAGGGGATCCCCTCGAAAAAAATTGGCGTGGGGTCCCCCCTATTTTTGTTAACCAGCCAGATGAAGCAGACCGCTGAGGCCTGGTTTTTCAGGCTGTTAAGGAGCCAAGATCCATGGACCTTGCCAGCCTGATAATACCAGGCCACAGCAGTCTGCATATCTTGGCTGATTAACAAAAATAGGGGATCCCCTCGAAAAAAATTAGCGTGGGGTCCCCCCTATTTTTGTTAACCAGCCAGATGAAGCAGACCGCTGAGGCCTGGTTTTTCAGGCTGGTAAGGATCCAATATCCATGGACCTTGCAAGCCTGATAATACCAGGCCACAGCAGTCTGCTTAGCTTGGCTGGTTAACAAAAATAGGGGATCCCCTCGAAAAAAAAACGGCGTGGGGATCCCCCCTATTTTTGTTAACCAGCCAAGTAAAATGCAGACTGCTGCGGCCTGGTATTAAAAGACTGTCAAGGCCCATGGATTTTGGCCCTCAACAGCCTGATAATACCAGGCTACAGCAGCCCCACATTTGGCGCATCAAAAGATGTGCCAATTGTGGCACTTTACCCGGCTCTTCCCACTTGCCCTGTAGCGGTGGCAAGCGGGGTAATAAGGGGTTATTGTCACCGTTGATTGCACGGTGACAATAAGCCCGGTTAATAATGGAGAGGTGTCAATAAGACACCGATCCATTATTAATCCCAAAGTTATTAAATGTGTAAAAAAAAGACAAAGCAAGAAAAAAGTCTTTTAATGAAATAAAAGAGACAACACAGTTTTCATTTCTTTTATTATACTCTCATTCCTGCGACGCCATCGATCTCCTGTAAAAAAAAAAAAAAAACAAAACCAACAGTATACCACCTGTCCGACGCAGTCCATAACGATAGTCCCACGACGATCCAGCTCTGCTACATCGCAATGACAGGCAGAGCCTGTCATTGCAACGCAGCACAGCTGATTACCTGCTTCCCCGGCGGTGACGTCATCGGACTGACTGCTTTACGGCCGGGATTACCCAGCAGTCACTGCAGTTATCGCGAGAAACTGCATGTGACCGCCGGGGAGAAGAGGATGGCGGCCATGAAGCAGTCCGGGATGTGACCGCCGGAGATCTTCTGCCAGGTAAGTGGCGCTGACTCCTGACAGACCCGACAGACGGACACTGACAGTGACAGTGACATCCCGATTCCGGTATCCGATAAGACGAAAATATCGGAACTCGGAATCGGAATTCCGATACAGCTAATATCGGCCGATACCCGATATTTGCAGTATCGGAATGCTCAACACTAGTTATGACGTTTGAAGAGCTCAATCATCTTTTAATATGCCTCTCTTTTTTTATTTCTGTTGCTGTAATCTGCGGATTTGATTTTCCACAGGCAGGGCAGAGACTGATAGAGCTCGATGAGCTCCCGAATAAACTCCTCACTATTGTAAGACATCTGAAATAAAGAAAAGCATACAGTGAGCATACATGGAAAATTAGAAAAAATATTAAAAATTTAAAACTAACATTTGAAGGACCCTATAGCAGACAATACACAATAGGTAGGTGTCCTATAACAATTTAAAATTAGGTGAAATGGAAAGGTATTTGCGATCCCACCCGAGACCCCTAAAATGGCTGCCGCCGAATATGCACATGCACTCCGGTAGAAGCCATGCCCTCCCTCCATCCCAGCAGAGCAATGATAGCAGACAATAGACAATAGGTAGATGTCCTATAACAATTTAAAATTAGGTGAAATGGAAAGGTATTTGCGATCCCACCCGAGACCCCCTAAAATGGCTGCCGTCGAAGATGCACATGTACACCGGTAGAAGCCATGCCCTCCCTCCATCCCAGTAGAGCAATGATAGCAGACAATAGACAATAGGTAGATGTCCTATAACAATTTAAAATTAGGTGAAATGGAAAGGTATTTGTGATCCCACCCGAGACCCCCTAAAATGGCTGCCGCCGAAAAAGCACATGTACACCAGTAGAAGCCATGCCCTCCCTCCATCCCACCAGAGCAAAGATAGCAGGCAATAGACAATAGGTAGGTGTCCTATAACAATTTAAAATTAGGTGAAATGGAAAGGTATTTGAGATCCCACCCGAGACCCCCATAAAATAGACAATAGGAATCACATTTGAGACCCAAAAAGTATACAGTGCATAGCTTTGCAATGTTACTAATAATTGGTAATTGACATTAAAATGAAATACAATTGAAACGCATTTGAGACCCCAAATAAACTTACAGTGCACAAAATATAGCTGGTCAAAAGGCAGCTGGAGAATAGCTGTATTGGTTTTTTGGAGTCACAACCGAGAACGCTACTGAGATCCGGAAAACAGGACGCAAGCAGGAACAAACAAGTGCTGCAAGACTGCCAGGAACAATGAAACAAGAGCGCAGCTACGTTGCCTTCTTCACACAATCGAGAACAATGAGCAGTAGCGCCGCCAATCGGAACTCAGTAGTGAGCACCAATCGGAGATGAGGGGGCGTGGAAAAGGCGACGCTATGCCACACCTGCGTGCCTACAACGTCACACTGTACAGCCCACATCGAGCGCTGTGTCGTCCGAATAGGTGTAGTGTGACAGGGTTTCAACGACCGCCGACGTCGTTATGAAGGTCGCTATGATCATCCGCATAGTTGCAGCATCGCTGGGAAGACCGGTCTGTTTGACGTCTCACCAGCGATTACACAGCGACGCAACAACGATCCTTATCTGGTCGCATCGTCAGCGTGATCACTCCGGATCGCTATGTGAGACGCAGGCTTTAAACAGCCTCTATCTCACATATAATTAACAAGATAAAATCTTTGGGAAAGTACTGATTAGCTGACTCATCTTTGACTGTCAAAAGTCCTTTGTTAGAAGATGAGTTGTAAGATTGTAAACCCTGGACAGTTGACCATCTGATTGAACATTTAACTTTCAATGACCTTTTGCTAACCTCCCTGAAAGAAAAGGCACTGTCACACTTAGTGATCGCACCAGCGATCACGACAACGACACGACCTGGCAAGATCGTTGGTGCGATAGCTAGTTAGCTTCCAAACACAAAGATCTCATCAGAGATCAGCGATCTGTATAATGACCTCTGCGGTCGTAGGGAAAACCCAGTCCTGGCTGCACCGCTGGTAAAGTCGTTCATAAAGGGTGTCACACTCAGCGATTCAGGCTCACCAGCAGGACACTAACGACCAAAAAACGGCTCAGAACGTTCATGAGTGATCAGCGACATTGCAGCAGGGGCCACATCACCGCTACATGTCACACACAGCGACGTCGCTAACGAGGTCGCTGCTGGATCCTAAAATCGCTGACGCTTAAGCCATCTCTCTAGCGATCTCGCTTAGTGTGACAATACCTTAAGGATTTATATATAACTGATTGAAACCCTATCAATAATTAGTATTTAATAATTGAAGTGTTGAAACCATTAAAAATAACTCTTACTACATTCCACCCCTGGTTTCAACCACTAATTAATTAACCTGCCACTAAACTATACTAATTCCTCATAAACCATTTAAGAAGGATTGCATTGTTCCTTTTTTATTATTATTATTATACATTTTTATAGCGCCATTTATTCCATGGCTGTCACGATGTCTCTGTATACAGGAGAACTGGGTCTATGCTGACCCTAAGCTGGGGTCCTGGCTAATCCCTCTACCTGGAGGTACTGTTGATGGTACAGAGGTCCAGGCCGCCAGCATAAACCCTATCTCCTGTGAATCCCTAACCACTGTAATCTAGTCCTGAGAAGGACCCTGATTACCACCACAGGGATCAGGAAGGTATCTGCCTTCACACACAGTATAAGACAAACGAGACAGTACAAGGGGTAAAATAAAAGAACACCTTGCATACAAAACTACCAATACAGAGGGAACACAAACGGGTACGATCAATACGATCCGCTCTGCTGGTCTGCATGAATGCTTTCACCGACACTTCCCCAGCAGACAGGCAGGTATAAGAAGGAAACCAATTAACAAAACATTAATTGCAGCTGAGCGAGGCTGGTCAGTCCAGCACAGAGAGAGAAAGAATGAACTCC
The DNA here is from genome assembly GCA_033576555.1 of Oophaga sylvatica. Classification (NCBI taxonomy): domain Eukaryota; kingdom Metazoa; phylum Chordata; class Amphibia; order Anura; family Dendrobatidae; genus Oophaga; species Oophaga sylvatica. Next base: position 22,314 of record JARQOD010011278.1, read on the forward strand.
CTCAGTGCCGAAAAACACCCAGCACCAGAAACTCAGCTGTGCGAAGTCAGGGTGTGCAATCGCGACGATCTTCGCAGCGACACACCCGTGACAGTACCCCCCCTTCTATGAGGGGCCTCTGGACCCTCAGGGCCGGGTTTATCTGGGTGAGTAGTGTGGAAGGCCCGAACCAATCGGTCTGCGTTAATATCCGACGCAGAAACCCACGTCCTCCCTCAGGACCATACCCCCTCCAATGAACAAGTACTGAAGGGACCGCGATTCAGACGTGAACGAGGGACTCCGACACCGGGAACCCCCAAGTTACCATTGACCACCACAGGAGGAGGTAAAGGTGAAGGTAAAACCGCGCCACATACTTCTTAAGTAACGACTGTGGAACACATTATAAATTTTAAATGTAGGAGGGGGTCAAGACGGAATGCAACCGGATTAATATAGCACTGATCTTGTAGGCCCGATGAACCTGGGACCCAGTTTCCAGGAGGGAACCTAAGTTTAATATTCTTGGTAGACAACCATACCAGATCGTTCACATTTAGGTCCGACCAGACACTCTCCTCCTATCACCATACGTTTGAAATCGGTTCCCCATAGAACTCAGATTATTCACACTCCTCTCCACACTGAAGCAAGTGACGACGAAAACCGTTCCTCTCAGGGAAACCCCCGAAGACCCCCCCTATTGAAAGTACAAACTGGGGTGAAAACTATATGCCCCCAAAAAAAGGGACTTACCAGGGACTCGCTCCGCCTATATTTAGAGCAAACCCGCCAAGGCAAGAAAGAAGCCCAGTCCTCCTGGTTCTCTGACACAAAACACCCGAGATATGTCTCCAAGCTCTGGGTTTAGAAAGCTCTGTCCCGACCATTGGTCTGCGGGGGAAAAGCCGATGAAAATGACAACTGCATCCCCCGCCAAAATGTACAAAATGCTTTCCCCGAACTTGGACACGAACTGAGACCCCCGATCCGACACCACATCGGAGATACCCCGTGAAGCCTTGCAATCTCCCCAATAAACACCTCGCAAGAGTTTTTAGCATTAGGAAGAGCAGGAAGAGCGATAAATGTGCCATCTTGCTGAACCTACCACCACAACGGTATGACTGTTTACCCGAAGATGGCGGGAGACCGTAATGAAGTCCATAGACAGATGAGTCCACGACGCTCCGGGGTCTTCAAAGGTAAGAGGGTCCCCCACGACGGGTATTGGGTCTTAGAGCGCGCACAAACCTCGCAGGGTGCGACAAAAGTTACCACCCCCCTATGTAAGTTAGGCCACCAAAACCGGCGCGGGGAGGAGATCCCATTGCTTTACTCCCTGGTGTCCTGTTATGTTCGGTAGCTGAGAGAGGCAGGTAAAAAAGGAAATTACCAGAGCAGTTTTGGGAAACTATGGGATTGCAGTACCCTGACAACCACCACAACTAGAGGCAGCCGTGGAGCGTTCCCACGTTGGGCCTAGACGCCTCGTCACAGCCTGAGAAACTAACTATACCTAAAGATGAAATAGGGAAAACTATCTGCCCCCGGGAAAAACCCCAAAGATAACAGAAAGCCCCCAAACATGTAATGGCGGTTAACAAGAGGAAAAAACTGACACAGAAAGAAAATAGTATGAGCAAACGCGGGGCCCAAACTATCTAAATAGAAAAGGATAGGGAAAGGGGACTTTCTGCAATCCCAGAAAAAACTGAAAAAACACCCAACCACTACCTA